>BLKR01004139.1:0-118268 GCA_011170035.1 Teleogryllus occipitalis
ATAATAATAATAATAATAATAATAATAATAATAATAATAATATTTTATTCCCAACTTGTTTTACAGAGTAAATGTACATTGTTGTTTCTTGGAATTACTAACCATCGATAACCAGTTGTGATGGTTAGGAATACTGAATTTATAATTTATTATCTGTCTACTTCTACATAGTATTTTTTTTATATGTGGCGTGTTTTTTACAATATTCTTATTTTTTAACGTTTACAATATACGTTTTTGTGAACATACAAAATAAAAAACCTAGCTTTAAATCATACAATAAGTGAAGATTTACAGAGATAGGTATATTTACTTAGACAAGATATACATTTATATAAATGAATTTATATTTAATTTATACAGCAAAAAAAGTTTTTATTGAAATATTTCAGTTACTTACAGTCATAACTTGTTTATATCATTATCATCATGTTTTAAAGTCCAAATCTTTATCTTGTGATTGAAAATATTTAAGGATTTACTATTTTTCAGAGCTAATGGTAATTGATTATATATTTGAGGCCCAATGAAACCAAGGTTCTTGATATTAAATATTTATGAATTTTGGGCTTTTTAATTTGATTAGTGGCTTTACTATATGTACTGTAATTATGAAATATTCTCTCAGTTAAATTATTTCCGATTTTTGACATAAAATATTTGTAGTACTTTATATACAAAAAGATGTTGTAATGGTAAAATATTTAGTTATTTATAAAGAGGAAGTGAAGAAGCAGTATTTTTTTATAGATAATATGGATAAATTTGTTTTGACAAATTCTTAGTTTCTTAATATACGTCTTGAATGTGCCTCCCCATATTTGGATTCCATATTGCAGTTTTAAATTGATTAGTGCGTAATATAGAATTCTAAGAGTAGGGATATCGCAAAAATTTCGTAGATAATAGAATTTTCTTATATTACCCCCTAAATATTTTTGTATACGAACTATAGGATTTTTCCAAGTCATTTTATTATCTATTATTATTCCTAAGTATTTGAAATAGTTGACTTTTTTAGTTGTTTCACATTTGCATCTCAGCTTTTGAATACAATTAAGATCATGGAACTTAATAATATATCTGAAATTAAAATCAGTAAAACCCATATCCATGTATTTAGTTTTTCTTACATTAACACTCATTTTGTTACTACTACACCATTTTTTTAGAATGACATTTGATGACATTTACATGACATTTGATGTGGAGTTTGCGAAAGTTGCTGAACTATACTTGGCAAGGAATTGGGAACTCTTTCAATTTGTTATTCATTAGAACATTTTTTACACATTTGCAGGTCTTTGTAATCATTCTTTAATCATACAAAACTTTTAAAACGCATTTAATAGTGCCTTTTTGAACATTCAACCAGACAGTAAAAATTCAATGAAGCGAGAATTATTGGAGGTAAGGATGACAACCAATACCCCTTGTCCCCCTTGTTACGTTTATGAGTTATGATTAAATATAAGGAGATTAGAGAGCTGTCGAAAACGCGCTTAAATTTCACGTACAAGTTACCTCTTTTTGTCAGGTGTTTCAGGAGTATCGTTGGGGTTTCTTGATTTTTCACCCTTTATTCTTTTTATAGTGGATTTACTAAACCCCGCATAAGCACACGCCCGTTTCAATGATTGAGGAATATCATGAAGTAATGAATGTGTCATCTTTTCAATTTCGCACATTTACGCCACTCTGTCCATTATTTTTCTCTCTCCTCTATGAAATGTCCTACGCACCTGTTTGGGAAGAGTTCGAGGTAGCTCCTGTGAGAGACCTTGTCCTAACTCTGCCATGTTTGCTATTAAATAATATTTCAATTGTAAGCACCACGTACTGAAACAATCCACTGCCTTACGCGATCAAAAGTACACCGCAAATGGTTTTAATTTCCCCACACCTTGTATTTGTAATGTTGTCAACAGTGGTTGCTTGTATTTTTTCTTGTAGAAAAAGTACATTTGGGAGTAACGTTTTAAATGTAACTACGCTGTTTGATTCTTGGTCGCTCAAAAATATATGTGCTTTCAGAATTTACTTATAGCTTTCAAAGGACGTTTTCTTATCTCTTCAACAAATCAATGGGCCAAAATATTCTTTGTTTTTGTACGTTTCATTCGGTTTTAATCCGCCGCATCAAACACGGTTTGCCTCTTGATAGCCCAGCTAATCCGGCGCAGATCGCGCTTGAGGGCACGTGTCTAAGCGCAGTGTTTTGCCCGGGGCGGTGCAGCGGCGGGGGCAGGGCGCAAGCAGGTAGGGTCGCCGCCGCCGGATGCGAACAAACAATGCTCCCGGAAGGGCCCTCCCCCTTCCCACCCGCCTCTCCCATGCTGTACACTGTTACCGCCATCGCTGTCCACGCTCCAATTCTCCCTCCCCTCTCCAATCCCCGGTTCACCGCATCACGCCTTCTAGAGCATATCACCAGTCCAAGTTAAAGAAATTAGTTATTTAGGGCGGTTGGTTTGAAAATGTATGGCAATCGTTTACCTGCAATTTTAAAAGCAGAATAAAAAAATTTATTTAACTCCTGTTGACTTTAAAAGAACTTAATACATATGAATTAGATCAATATAGATTTCTTTAATTCAGTGACATACTTTGTTACTGTTTTGTGTTGTTCTGTTTACTGTCAATACTATCCGATATATTATTTTTCAAAATCTAGTCAATGTCACTTTGCTATTTCCATACTTTGTCGTCAAGACAATACCAGTATTCTTCCTGGCAATGACAATTGTCATAACTATTGTACGCATTCTCAGTCATCAACGTAATCACATGAGTGTTACAAGAAATGTTGCCTATACGTTGAGAGCAACAGGAAAAAGTAACCTTCTTTTTGTCAGTATTGTCATTTCTACTTAACTTTCCATTTTATTCATTTACTTTTCTGTTTTGGTAACAAAATACGCGAATCACTGAATAGTGTGGAAATGTAATTTCAAATATTCAAAATGTATGGAGGCTCTTGAAACTCGAAATGTTTCGGTAGATGCTCAAGCAAACAATCGTAACCCTCACAGATCTTGCCCTTCCTTGCTTCTTAGAAACATAGTAATGAATTGGTATATTTCTTAAACTACTTTATTGATATTTTTAAATTACAGAGTGAAAAACATTAAACGTAACGCAAGACAAGATGAATGAACACCTAAGAACTACATCACTGCATATTCTCTACGTGTTCGCAAGTAGAATATACACCATACAAAGTAGACAAAGATATTGAAAGATTGTATTGCAGTACTTTTGCCTACCACTCATTTCCCGTGCATTTGCAGAAAATTACCCAAACATCTTGGTAAAGTCATTTTGCGATGTGCATGGATGTTTCACCACTGTCAAGAGTTGTGGTGATAGTATAGCATAACTAATGACCGGATTCCTATGATATTGTATATTTTTTTCTGTTGCATTGTGTCAGAGCTACTAAGTGGAATTTCTTGTCATTTGGTTAGAATCGGATGCAATGTAGATTAATATGTTAGTGTACCTGTACGAGAACTCTTGTATGTTAAACTCCACCGTCTTCTCTATCCTTCCCTATAAAGAGGGAAAGTTGTGAACGAAACATATTTATTTATTTATTTAAAAAATGTATAAATGTAACTTCGAATCTACTTATAAAATATCAAATAAACCTACTGTGCTACAGAATGGCACAGACTTTCTCGTAGTAATTCTAGTTTCTACTAGTTTCTATTTTCCTGGGTGCGGACTGGTTCAGTACAGTCTTGACCCTTCTTCCCTGCTGCCATCCATCGCCGCCCAAAGTAATTTTTTTTAAATTTTCTCAACTTTTCGGTTTCCAAATAGTAGAACCCAAATATTATTTTAAGAATTTTACCTCGTAATAAAACGTCGACCTAAGTAGCAATTTTTATTGAAAAATTTGGATTCGTTTTTAAGGAAATGGCGTTAAGCGTTACTCTAAATGCGAAATTTGAAGCTCTTTTTCACAGGAATCTATTGAGTTTTCTATAGATTATAACTATAGAGATATCAAAATTTTCAAATTAAATTTAAACATTAAAAGCTGACGCATATACTGCAGTATAATAACCACAATAATGACTAATTATACAACTATTAATACTATTAACTAATACTATTAATGAAATGTTAACTGGACATAGAAAATACATATTTCCAACTCTCTAATAAGTCAATAAAGGTTAACGAAAATTCGCAATACAATCCCACTAATCACTAACTACTCTCTACAACAAATAACTAATAACAATTAAATAATTTTGAAAAGAACCAATAACATCAACTATTTAAATAACTAACTAAAAGCAGACACTCAAGATACTACGGAACGAATCCAAGGCAAAATCAGATGAATTAAAAAATCTGTCACAATGGGCAAGTGCATGCAAATTCAAAAAATCTTATTGACGCAAGAGATGTTGGTAGGAACAAGGCCCGCTACAACCTTTTGTTTTGCTGCCAACTTACCTTAAAAACTGTTCCAACTTCATATGTTACTTTTTTAAAAATAAAATTAAGATATTGTCTTATCCTGTAATGAATGAACGAATGCTATTACATTTTGATTTTGACTTTGCTGATGAGTTTTGCAGGTTGCATTTGACGTTAATATTTAGATGCATTTTTTCAGCATCTTCATATTTTGCAAGTCAAAGTGTAATTCGTCACGTCTCCGTGAAATTTTCTTTCTTTAAAGACTTCATTTATAAATATTGGTTGCGTGTGAGAGCCGTAAATAGTAATATACTACTGAAATAAAATATTTAATATATATATATATATATATATATATATATATATATATATATATATGTATAATATATAGGAGAAGAATTAATTAGGTCATTTTTCTAATATCTGTTATTTTCATATATCAAATTTCTTACAAAGTACAAGATGTTTGCACGGATCAAGCTGCATTATTTCCTATCAAAAGAGTTATTTTGAATTTATTAGTTGCCAAGCATTTCCCCAGCAGATTTTCCCTTTACCGCCAGCGCAGACCTCAGCAACCCTCATAGAGCGGTCTCTTCCCCACCCGCTCCGTGCCCCGTGTCCCCTAGAGCCGTGGCTGAGGCACCCTCGCCACGCCCAGTGCGCACATTGTCGTCCGCTCACCCCTCCGCCGGCACCCACGCGTCCTCCTCGCCTCATTAGCGTGGGCGTGTCGGCATGGCCCGCCCCGAGCGAGCCTCCGGAAGCCCCAGCCCTGCCCCGTGGGCGACACGGCCGCTGTCCGGCCCGGATGGGGGAGGGGCAGCCGCTCGCAATCGTGCTCACGGCAGCGACACGCGCCCAGCTCAGGGCCGCCGGCGCGGTGCCGCGTTTCTTTTGCCGGTGGAGCTCAAGGGGCACTGGCTTGGTTGGTTAGTGATCCCGGGCGCGTCAGCAGCTTAGGTCATTAGTCCCGTAAATGTAGTGCATGCTTCCCCGGGGGATGGCGGTGATCTTTCCCCGCTGGATGGCGAGATCCGGCGCCGACCTACCACCGTCTAGCGGAGTTTCCCCACAACCAGGCAACGCCCCAGTCGGGGCAAGCTCTAAGCTCCCGACCGGTCCCCCGGAATATGTGGTAGTGTAGTGCATGTTAGTGAAAGTGTGTGTGTAAGGGGAGAGGATTGGACTAGGAAGAGGAAGGAAAGATCGCGCGTGGTGTCTGGCCCGTTTTGTGAAGGTAGTGCATTCGCCTGGTGTTAATCGGAGTAACGACGGAAATACTACCGATCTTGGCAGCCGGTCGCTAGAATTATTCTCCAGACAGCGACTGAATTCGACCTGGCTGAAAAGTGTCGAAAATCCTGCCACCGTCAGGACTCGAACCTAGGACCTCCTAGGTCAGAGGCGCTGCAGTTGATGCACTGAGCCACCGCTCCCGGTGGTGCATTGGGCATGCCGCGCGGTCGGCGTGGGAACTTCCACTCTGCGGATCTCAATGGCCGGAATGTTTTGACGTTCCGCATGGGCGCCTCTGGCGCATAAACTTTGGGGACGGGATATCAAAGAATGTGATTGAAATTCTAGAATCGCTGCGGAATGTTAATAATATAAGCCAGGTCAATTTCTAATTGAGATCTACCCACCAATTTATGAGATTCTTCTTAAACTTCTTTGGCCACGTATTTGTTTCCGTTTTATGGTTTTACTATTGAAGCCCAGAGAACCATTGTTTACTTCGTATTTATCGTTTTAATACATTTCATCCCTCTCACCCTTCCTGAACTGACTGCTTCCCACGCACAATAACTCCTCTGCCCGTCTGTTTTCCGTCTCCCTTCCTTGTATTTCTCTGATGGCCGTAGAAAATCTCGCGTTCTCCTCTCTCCATTAAGAGCTTTCTTTCAAATAACAGTGCAATGCCCTTGATTCTGGCTGACTTCACTGAACGGAGGTCCCCACCGCTTGAGAATCGATAAGTCAGTTTACACATCTGAAATTATTTATTTACTTGCTACACTATTTTTTATTTTTTACTTCGCTGTAGAATAATAATTGATGTCATTACAAACCAACTTTCTTATTTTAACAATTATCTCACCTTAGGCCTTCTTTAATAATTGTCTGGCCGCCATACGACCGAAAAAGCTTTCTGAAGAAATAAAAACATACGACGATACATCTCACATCTATTTCTATAATAATGCCAATGTTATAAACACTCTACCATTTCTACCATTATCATTATTATTAGTAATAGTATGATTATTTGATATAATCAAATATGGGGATGGCAAAGAGGCCATCATCGTTCTGCAAGATTAAGTAATATTAAAGAATGCGCATTGTGGCTTTTGTAGTAGAGTGTGTGCGCATTTTCTAACTCGGAAATCGTCCGTTAAAAGGAACTATGTAAATTGCATCTAACGCACGTCTTTGATTTGTCTTATCTAGAAGGCCTATTTGGAAATATTCGCATTTGGAAACTCGAACTACCACCATCTCATTTGTATGAAAGGAATAACTCGTTATCTGGAATCCTTATTTTTGTATACAAAATTATATACATTTTCAAAAAGTATCAACTCGACAGAAATAAAATATAGGATTTTGACATTTATGCAAACAACAAACACAGAGACACATCCGTACAGTAAACTCACTTAGAGATTAATGGATTAATTACAAAAAATTGAGGTTGTGCACGTCTCTCACTACCATTGCCTCAGAGTGAGGGTACTCAGAAATTCGCAATCTAGAAATGTAACAGAAGGCTCCTAAATATATGATTTTGCAGATTACTGCGTGAGAGACATTAACCGAGGACTTATGCCTCATAAATCAGATTTTTTACATCTCTAGAACGCGCAGTTTTTGTGGTATGCATGATTAATGTATCAAGGAAGCAGTCAAGCGGACCGTATGTTGGGATTGTATTAGCGTCTCCCTGATTTAAAAGCTATGCTTAGTAAATGTATAATAATTATGAGCTGAAAGTGCCTCTCAGTGCAATTTTATTTCTTTCTATTTGTTGCTTGTTAAGTTTCTTGAACTGCAATGGGACACCAGAGAACTAATATTACATTACATTAAATAATATTAAAAATTGTTGTAAATTTACCTCAGTCATGTCCTTGAGTCATTTGTGGCCTGAATCTCGATTGTCTGTAGTATAAATCGCGCAAAAAGCTATTCTTCGACTTCAGTTAAATAACTCATTCTACTACATTTTGAAAACTACTTAGAACATTAATGTGCAAATAGATTTTACCAAAATTACAAGTGATGAAACTTTTTTTTCTTCCGGAAACTTTTTCCAGCTCTCAGCTATGCATGCCGGGTACCCACTACGTCCCTCATGGGAACTCATATTAACCTTTAACACTAGACACACATGCAGGCTCCTCGATCTGTGATCAGCTGATTCATAAAGACTTCCATGAAGTCATGAAAGATAAGGTACAAACAAACATGCCCGCAGCGATACTCGAACCCGCGACCCTTCCGACCGAGCCGCTGAACCGTCACACATTCTAGCCACCTGGGCCATACAGGTCGACAAAGATCCCTTCTTTCATTTTCAAACACATCACAAATTAACAATCTCGTTTTGTTAATTTGATGTTGTTGTTTTTTTTTTCAGAAGTATTTTCACTGTTCGTTGTTGAGAAGATAAACCTGATCAAGTTCAAATATGGCTATAACTTCGTAGATAGATGACTTTTTCACTCCGTGAATTCATAAAATGTTCAGCAATAATTTTAATTTTTTGACAAGTTACACGTATAACTAAACTATGTTTTAATCGATGTACACAACAAAGAAAAATCAAGATCGTGAAGGAAAATTTAGACAGTTTTATAAATGAATCAGTAGGGAACGGATTTTCATGTAAATACATATTTTTACAAGGACAAGATACCTGCATTCACTAATATTTTTTACACTTAACACGAACGAATTGACATAATTTTTATTTTAAATATTTTTACATATTTTGGTGTAATTACATATTTTTACATATTATATCCATTGTTACATATTTCGTTACATTTTAATATATTTATGAGCCGAAAATGAACATTTCACTTGCACGTTCGAAATATTTACTTGGAAACTAACTTTGTTACTAAAATATTTGCAAAACCATGCAATGCGCTTGTATGAACGCCGGACCTTTGCTATTAATTGTCAAACTTTCTCCTCCCCTCCTGCCCCCCCCCCCCGCCTTTCCGCGAACTCGGGATCAAGGAGGAGCGGATGAATGTGGAGCAGAAGGAACTGCAACCACGTGCTTACTCATATTTCAAAGACCCCATGCGTAACTCGATAAAACAAATATTTTTCAGATCATTGTCTTATCGCTTTTCTGGAGTCGGGGGCGGGGGATGGGCGTATGCTCCCCTCACCTCCTCTTTTTCTATCAAAGGCTACAGGGTACTATTCACTTGAGCGCCGACTCATCGTATACAACATCGTATATACTATGAACGTAATGTATATTTCGGACGAAACCAGCAAATAATTGCTTCTGTAGATGTAGAACGTTCTCTCAGCCTCTCTGAATTCATGTTAAGATCTGATCGACAACGTATTGTGCTCGTAAAACGTTTGAAAATGGAATTTTAAACATTATAACGAATTTTTATTTCACATATTTTATAATTCTTCCTACATATTTTAGAAAAAATAATTACATATATATGTACATATTTTGCTTTCTTTATTACAATAAATCCCGTTCCCTAGTAATCAGTCAATAAACACGTGTATGCGCGATAGCTCATTATTCTAAAATGGCAAACACGCGGATCAAAAAAGCGAAAGCGCAGCTAATGTACCTCGCGCTGTCGAGCGCTGCAAGCTGAAGCCAGATGAAGGTGAGTGACGGCGTCCGGTACATTCACTTGGTGCATTTCAATAACAATGTCCGAACACCACGATGCTGCGCGTGGTAGTTTCCCCCGGGCAGCGCTCTCCGCCGCTCGGCGCCGTCAGCTCTCGTTGCACAATGAGCCCGGAATATTAGTCACCGGCGCGGCGCCCGCGCGGAAGTGGCGCGACGAGCGGCGCGCGGCTCCAGCTGACGTTCGCACATTGTCAAGGTACTCGCCGTTGGCACTGCTCGCCCCTTCGTGCTAGTTGTGGCGAGCCGCCATTGCCACATCACACCGTGCCAGGGGGACTCGCAAGGCAAGCGGCATGCAGCGTCGCAAAACGTTCCGGTAGCCACCTCTAAAAACGCTGCCGAATGCAAGCGAGGGGCTAGTATATACGCGCCCGGCGGAGCCAGGGGGAGGCAGAGAGTGAGGCACACGTGAGTTAGCGAAGGACACACGACACGTGAAGAGCCTTCTATGACGCGGTCCCAGAGCTCTGCTGCTGCTGTTGTCGATTCCGCCGCCGGAGCACCTGGTCCACGGAGTGATGGGGAAAGAGGTCGTCATGTGTGAAGCTCGACTCCTATACACCTCCTCCTAGTTTATCACTCCTTTCCCTCTCTCGCCTTTAATTAGTGATAAAATTTGACTGGAACATGACTTCTTTTGAGTGAACTGTCCCCCCCTTCCCTTTCAACTCGCAATTTTATTTAATCAACCACAGTACTCCAAGTGACGCGCCGCTTTAGGAATACACTAATCCAGTCAGCTCCGAGGATGGCACATCACATAGTGCTCTGAGCTCAAATAAGTGCACTGTGTTAAAGGGAATATTGATTTCGGGCGTGTCAACAACTCATATTGTTAATCCTTTTAATGTAGTGAATGTTTTATTGCGGGAGTGTGCGGTGTACCTCTCCCGCTGAAATATGACATTCGGCGCCAATTTACATCTCGAATTCGCAAGGTTCTTCCTCCAGATATCTCCACCAGCGTGGTGCCATTGCTGATTAGGCAAGGTCTAAGCTCCCGGCTGCACCGTCACTCGTCTGGTATCAGTGAGAAAAATCATCGACAAATAACCGATCAGAGTAGCAGGCTGTTAGAATACTTTTAGACAGGGATGAATTCGATCAACGCATGAACATAGGTTTAAAAAGTGTCATCGGCTGGAACTCTAAGACTCCTGGTAAACGTGCAGGGAAAGGTGGCTCAGAGGATCAACGGATGTCACTGCAGTACCTCTGACCGGGCGGTCATATGGTTCGAGTCTCGACAGTGGCAGGATTTTCAATACTAGCTACATAGCTAGGTCGAATTTAACCGCTGTCTGGAGGAGAATTCTAGCGGACGGCTGTTCTGATCTGTAGTTTCCTGTGGTTTGTTCAATCAGCATCAGGCAAACGCCGGAGTAGAACCCTAACAAACGAGCCACGGACCGCGCGCGATTTTTTCCTTCCTCTTCTTTGTTCTAACCTCACCCTTTACATACACAAACGCACACACTCATGCACTACGCTCCACACTTGTCGGGAGACTGGTCGGGAGCTTAGAGTTTGTCCCAGCTGGGGGGTGCCACACTGGTGGGGGATACTTAGTTGGAGAAAATCCCCAAAAGCCGATATAGGTAGGCACTGGATCTCGCTAGCCAGGAAGATCTACCACCACCTCCCGCAACAAAAACATGAAGTGCACTTACACGACTAATGACCTGAACTGTTGACTACTATTCAATCAATTAATGCTGGTCTTCGTCGCTGCTGAGTTCTTGTAGACCCTCACAGCACATAATATGCTTTTCTGGAAACTGATGCTCCAACTAATTTTTCAATTTACATTTACAATCGCACCCATAGAAAGAAACGTTCTCTTTCCAAGGTGAAGCATCGAAGAGTGTAAAAATTGCAGCAAATAGCAAGAGAAGAATAAGTAACTGGACAATTATTTTTTCATCATCAATTCTTGTTCACAGGCGCTAAGAGATTGAAGAACATCCTGCACATTTCTTAGCTCAATAAATATGTGACTAGAAGGGTGATTGTAGATAAAAAGTCTGCAACGAAATTAAGTACAACCACACCAAGCGTGTTCACTGTCAGATATCATTGAATTTGAATCAAAGTGTATGTGTGTACTCAATTCAGTGAGGTTGCAAAACGCCGATTGGGCATTTAACAGAGTCTTTCACGTGAGCCGAGAGGTTTTAGGACATAATAATTGGTTGCGGCACAGAAGTAGCGTCCAGAGTTGCCATCCATCATTACGAGCGGTGAAAACAATCTCACCCGAAAAAAGAAATGAACACTTGGAAAGGATTTTTCCGGCTACTTCGAATCAGAACGGCGTCAACAAAACACGATAAGAAACTCCAACCCCACACCTCCATGTATTTGTACAACAATCAATTACAACCTCTCTTACAATCTCCCTGTACTTACTCCTCCCCTTACAATCTCTCCTGTACTTACTCCTGTTTACTTCTGCTAAATGTTCAGGTGGTTTCTGGTGTTCTTGGTTGAGGAGAACATTTCCAAACGAAATTGAAAAAGCCATGTTGGGAAGTATGGTGCTAGACCTACAAACTAATTGTCGTGAGCATTATTTCATACAAAATAAATAGGTAATTCATTTCATTTTCCGAGATTTTTATGTTTGCTCAACCTCAGGTTATCCGTCGACAGTGGAATGATTACACTGATTACCCTCGGTAATGCAATTTGCGTAATTATTGCTTGAAATTAATGAATTATTTAGGAAACATATTGTCTCAAAAACTGCTCCAATTTTTTCTTTATTTTTTCACGAAACAAAGGAACAATGCAGGTCACATTTTCGTTGAACTCCGAATTTTGGATAATTTCGATTTCGAAATAATGGGAGAGATAATTATTAGATTTTCAATCGTTTGTCCGAGTACTTCAAATCGATTCTTTGGTGTAGCGATAAAGCGCACGGCGAGTTAACTCGAAAATCTTGAATTCATGTCCCGGCGCGGAAAAAAATTGGTTGGTTGAAAATAATTTTGCAGGTTTATTGATTGATTTGATTGAACAGTGTTTACAGGCGCGTCAACTGCTAAGGACATTACTCCCGAAAATAAAGTGCATTTTTTTAACCGCGGGAGGTAGTGGTAATCCTCTTCTGCTGGGTTGTGAGATTCGGAACCGATCTGCACGTCGGCTTGAATTGGTTGTTGGTTGTTCCCAACCAGGTGTCTCCCACCAACAGTGCACCGTCCCAGCTGAGACAAGCTATAATCTCTCTACTTGTCTCCCTTGTGGTAGTGTAGTGCATACAAGTGTATGTGTGTAGGAACGGAGTGAGGATAGGACAAGGAAGAGGAGATCGCGCGCGTTCCGTGGCCGTTTGTTATGGTTTTGCTCCGGAATTCGTCTGTTGCTGATTCGGGGAAACCATGCAGAACAACCGATTAGAGCAATGTGTCTACTACAATTCTGCAGACAGCGGTCGAAATCGACCTAGCTATCTAACTAGTGTCAAAAATCCTGCCTGCACCGGGTCTCGAATCCTAGGACCTCTTGGTCACAGACACTGCAGCAACATCAATTGATGCCTTGAGACACTTAAGCCGGTTTTTGCTGGCTCATGTAGTATAATATTAGGGAGCCGATACAAATACTACCAGGAACTGTTGTAGCACCACTAGTTTATTGATAAGTTGATGTGGTATCTTTTTCTTTTGTCTCTGAAAACAATCCTTATTCCGCCTCTGCTCGGACATTTCAACCTAATGAAAATGATCCTTAACGCTGGTTGTATCTTTGTCACATAGCGACCCCCTCGCGATCGTCTATTGACATCCCTATATTCTATGTCATATAAAATAACATTTCCATAATAAAAATGGTCATTTTAGTATATCACAGTACTTATAATAAAAATATTGAAATGTAAATGAAAAAAATATGACAAATTGCAGTGTGTTGTTTATTTATTAACGCAATAATTGTCTGTAAAATATCGATGCCCAGAAAGAATAATTACATTTAAAAGATTAACAGACAAATATCACACACAACCTCTTCTAACAGCTAGTCCTGACAAGATATTCGGTGTCGTGTGTGTGGGTATGTGTATGTGTGTGTGGGTATGTGTATGTGTGTATGTGTATGTATATGTGTGTATGTGCCAGTGTGTGTGAGAGAGAAAGAGAGAGAGAGAGGGGGGGATTGGAATCGGAGAATAGAGATTTATGGAAACCGCGTAAAACAATATTTTAAGTTGTATTTGTGGCGTGAGGAGGGCATTTATATTTCCTCGTGTATTTGATCTACATTCTGATCCTTCTAAAATCTCTGACAAGCAACTGAGTGTGAGATGTCTGCGTAAATTGTCCGTGTAAGGAACTTGCTCCTTACACTCAAAACAATGGCATAGAGAAGTTTCCAATGGAATTCATGGACAAACATGTTAAGGTACATGAAGAAGGTCTTTTAGGGGCCGATAGATAGAAACTGGTAAGAGGGTGGAACAAAATCGAAAAGCCATTCAGGATAAAGAGAATAAGGAACTCAATTATACAAGAAACTCTGTGCATTGCTGTTGCACCTCTGTTGTTGTTGTTTTTTTCATTCTTGCCTGTTTTTCCTAACGCTAAATTATTTAATAAGTATAAAAATAAAACATTTAAAAGACACGTTATTAACTGAACTTTTTTTTTTAATAGTTTTTATTTCCTTGTTCGACATTGTTATGCCTTTCAAGGGTTTTTATGATACATAGTATACAATTTTGTGTAATTACATTTCATCATGCATGAACAATGGTAGAAGACTAATATTTACATATAAACAATAACAACTACGGATACCCAGGAAGGGTCCTTCAGAAAACTACATACAATATTTGAATTAAAACCATAAATATTTAATTTAGAAATGTTGGAACCTGCTTTACAGCTAATTAAGGAGGATGTAGGAGGTAGTAGGTCTTTAGAATATCTTGATTTTATTCGTGGAAAAAGATTGGCTGATTTGCCTAGAGTGTACAAAGGAGTGGCTGGGCAAGATGAAAGAGAAGAGTAGAAATTAGAAGAAAGTTTTAGAATCCAAGTTTTCAGAGGTTCTATAGATAGTTCTTTTAAAATTTGATCATTTCTGATATACCATGGAGCTTTTAAAACATTTCTTAAAAATTTATTTTGCAGTACTTCCAGTTTTTGAAGGTTGTTTTTAGCGGCACCTCCCCAAATTGGGCAGGCGTAGGTCAGTGAAGGTCGTATAATGTATTTAAATATTATTAATGCTGATTCTATTGATAATTTTGATTTTCTATTTATGAATGGATACAATTTTAGTATTTTTATATGTGTGTTATTAGCTATTGATGTTATGTGGTTTTTCCAGGTTAATTTGGTATCTATTTGAAGTCCAAGATATTTAACAGGAGTGTCATTTGGAAGCCATTTAACTGCATGGTTATTAATTATTAAGGGATATGTGGGATGAATCCGTTTTAAGGAGAAAATTTTTGCTTGAGATTTTTGGTGATTTATTTTTATTTGCCAATCATTGAACCAAGACATGAGGAGATTTAGGTCATCTTGGAGATTGTCTCTACCTAAAAGAAGATCACTATGAGTGGTAAATATTGCAGTGTCGTCCGCAAATAAGGCAATTTCTGAGTGTAAGAGGTAAGGCATATCAGAAATAAAAACATTAAAAAGCATAGGTGATAAAGGAGATCCTTGGGAAGTCCAGCTTGTATATTGTGATCAGTTGAGAGAGTGTTATTTATTTGAACTTTGAATCTTCGATTAACTAAAAAGGATTTTATTATGTTTTGTAAGTAATTTGGGAAACCAATATTTCTCAATTTAAAAAGTAATCCATCATGCCAGATTTTATCAAATGCTTTTTTTACATCTAGAAATATAGCAAGAGTATGACGTAATTTTTGGAAATTGGTGGCAATATAGTCTGTTAAACGTAACAATTGATGCGTAGTAGAATGGTTATGTCTGAAACCAAATTGACTACTAGGAAGAATATTATTTTGATTTAAAAATTTATTAATCCTCGTTAAAATTGCCCTTTCAAAGATTTTTGAAAAATTTGGCAGCAAACTAATTGGTCTGAAATTTTCAGGTTCAGTTTGATCTGTGTTGGGTTTAGGAATTGGCAGGATAAGTGCAGTTTTCCAGGAGTTTGGAAAGTAGTCGAGTCTAAAACATGCATTATATATAGCTGTTAGTGAACTGAGGATGGGATATGGTAAATGTTTAATTACAATATTAGGAATTAAATCTAAGCCTGGTGATTTCTTGTTTTTAAGTTTGGAAATTATGTATTTGACTTCAGATGGGGAAATAAATTTAATTCTTTCAGGAACTGAACTTTATTAACTGTGGGTAGAATTTCACTTGTAATGTGACTTTTGGCTCTCTTAAATACGTATCAATTTTAATCCCATGCGAATAACAATTAAGATACTCTCAGCATTAAAAATACGAAAGCCATTACAACATCATTCGACCATTTTCATGAAATTGTAACAAAAACATAAAACGCTCTCAGCAGAGAATGAAAACACTCATCACTCTAGTATTTCGGATGTTATCCCTACACTGCTCACGCTCGTTTTGTATTGCAAGGTCGTCCAAGCTACTAAAGTTGACATGTTTATACCCGGGTTGTTTGGAAAAACGACGACGTAAAAATTAATGATACAGTGTTAAAAATGTAACGCCTTAATCCGAAAAAGTTTCACGTGCGCTATAAAAGATTCTTTAATGGCGCAACAGACGCGTTTCTAGAGATGCGGCCTTTTGTCTCGCGTGAGGCCGTGACGTCAATGGGCGCGCGACGCGCAGGTGCGCTAGGCAGGGCACGTCGCCAGCGCACCCAACAACAGCCTCATTGCAATATTCAGCGGCCCAAAGGGGGCGCTCGCCCTCCAATCCTTTTAAGAGAGACGGAGAGAGAAGAGCAGGGGGAAAACGAATGTCTGGGAATGGCAGAAAACGCGATGAGTGCGAAGGAACAAAGTAGAATAAAAAGTGAGGGTTTGCTTTGCAGAGGAGTTGACGTCGCTTTAATAGCTTGACGAATCAAAGTCGCCTAAAAGCATAAATATGTTTGTCAATAGGTGAAATATTAGGATATGGTGATTCAGTAATTGTAGGTAGAGATATGAAAGCTAGACAAAGACAAAGCGAACAAGACTGCCATCAGAGGATCGGAGCAAGTCTCAGAAATCCCTAAGAAATACACACGCTCAAATTCAATGCATTTTTGCCTACGATATATTGTAATAAACCCCCCTCCATATTAAAGAACGAGGAGGATTATTTATTAAGTTTGCTCTGCCTTTCTGTCTTACTGGGATGCGGGATGGAACACACATGCATTACAAACAAGGTGGATCCTAATTAATATAACATTCAAACAAATGTGCGATATTTACGTTGTTACCAACACGCGGTTCGTCAAGCAAGAACTAACACTACAACAATACATTTTTCTGGGGTCAATAGTGAGACCTTCACCCCATTTAGAAGCTCTGGCGAGACGGGCAAGGGAGGCCCAGTGCGCAGGTAGGTAGGCCACCGTTGTGCCTCGCCCCGGCTAGGCGGCGATGGCGGCGGTACGGCAGCAGCGGCGGAGGCGGTGGCGGCGGCGCGATGCGCCGGCAAAGTGAGTGAGAGGGGATAGTGACCGCTGGTATATTATCGATCAATCGGCTCCATCTGATACTGGTGATTGGCGTCCGCAATCACCCATCACCATGCGACCGTAGCCGAGATACAATGCCGAGGGCAAGGACGCATAAATGTTCACAGAGTACCACTCTCTGACATGACAATAGACACTGGTAATGAAGTGCAAGTCTGGCACTTCACGACTACGGGAGATGCTGCGCTCTCCGTCAAAAGACAGAGTGGCTACTCGAAACTCACTAGAAGAAAATTTTGATCTGAATGTAGTGGCTTTATCTCAACTCCTCTCACTACGAAGCTGCTTTCTCCTACACCTTCACCGGCGTGACGTTCTATTTGAACGAATGGGGTCGGAGTGGGGGCTAACTTTGCACCAAGAAATATCGGCGCACGCACGTTAAAATCATTCGTGAAGGTGGCTAGTTAAAATGGTAATTTACATGCAATTTCATTCTGGGAAGAATCTAAGTCACGGTATCCGTTAACAACTGAGCCGAACGGTTTAAGCTGTTGAGAGACTTCAGGCTCCTTTCCAAATTCCCCTCAGTCAAAGATCCCACAATCGCGAACCTAAGATGATGATGATGAGACTTCCCTTCCTAGAGAGTAGTTAGGGAGCGGGCAACAAAAGGAGCTCGCAACGCTGGAGCGGGCGTGATGGCGATGGCGTTGAGGCGCGGATCTTCCTACATGCGTACATGGCGATTTCGTTGATTGGTTGATAGTGATTCCGAGCGCGTCAACTATTCAGGTCGTTAGTCCCGTAAGCGTAGTGCATTTTTACCTCGAGGAGGGCGGAGATCTTCCTCTGCTGGATGGCGAGATCCGGTGCCGACCTATCGTCGGCTAGCGGGGTTCCCCCAACCAGATATCTCCACCAACGGGGCACCGCTCCAGCCGGGACAAGCTCTAAGCTCCCGACCGGACTCCCGGAATATGTGGTAGTGTAGTGCATGTTAATGTGTGTGTAAGGGGTGAGGATAGAACAAGGAAGAGGAAGGAAATATCGCGCGCGGTTCGTGGACCGTTTGTTGGGGTACTGCTCCGGCATGGCGAATTCGTGTATACCGCGTTTAATGACAGTGTGAATCGAGGGTTTGTTACAATAAATTTGTTGTTTATAATCTGTACCAAAGCAAATCACAATTTCCTGTAAAGATGCAAACCCCCTTTCAACAGTTATTTCATCGAGCATACAGTTCACCAATTCTTCTTTCAGAACATTATTCTAGATGTTCGAAAAATGTAATACAAGCGTTTTCATGAAATGTCAGTTTCATTAGCAAATAACACTGCTCTCCAGAAAAATGTTTTCGAATGAATGCGTGTTTCTAAACTGAATTTAACAGTGCATTTCGTTTTCTTTCTATCACGTCAGGTTTCCAAGAAAATTATAAGTTTTTTTCCATAAAATCCACTTTATATTTTACTAGAAAAATACCCGGCGTTGACATTCAAGCCACTCCAGTTCAAAATAGGGAATTTTAAACCTCACAACCACCAAATTATCGCAAGCTTCTTATTTAACTACTTCAATATCAACATCTTTTCAATAATCTTCGGCAAACCTAGTGCCACAACCTAAAACTAACATACAAGACATCTCTAACAACGTTCGTCGTCCCCATCCACCAGATTCTCCTGAAACCCTTCCAAACGATCAAAATCATCTATACCCATTTATAATATCCCGAACCACTCCAGATACGAACCTTTGGCTAATATACAAGAATAAAATTCTTCACCTTCTTCACCTCATCAAAAAGCTCCATCTATAACAGTGTTTGGCATCAACTATCCTTTTTCTTCAAGACATTACAAAAGTGGTTCACAATAACTTATTCTACTAAATCCCGCTTCAATGAAATCCAAATTATTTTTAAAGACATTGATGACCATCGAAACTTCAGAAAATTCTGTGAAAGTAATAACATTTAGTTTTATACATTTCAATATCCAAGCAAGAAAACATTCCAGGTAATGATTAAAGACATTCCAACCTCATTAAGTGAACCATAAATTTTAAATGCCCTTATTAGTCTAGAATATCCAGAGCTTCAAGTTCAGCGCCTTTACGACAAACTAAAACATCCTCTTCAAACTTGTGCTACAGACTTAAGAGACTTCCATCAATCCATAACCATTTCAATCGTCTATTTCATTTAATTATAAAAGTTCAACCCAAAACCGATAGATTCACCCCTGTTCAAGGTAAAAATTGTCAGTGGTTTGGACATTCACAGGCTAATTGCAAATTGAAATCCAGATGTCTTAAATGTTCTCAACTCCATCATTACTCTGTGTATATCATTACTCTTAACATATCCACCATCTATTTAAACAATTATGGTCTACAATATTTTATATGACAATATTATATATAATATACATTATTATATATAATACAATACTTTATAATCACAAAACTCTCATTCCTATCCTCCATTCCTAGACTCTTCCCCCACTGCTCTTAATGATCCAGAAAAACTTCAATTACTAGGCTCTCACTTCCAGTCTTCCTTTATTGCTAATCCAATACGTATTACTCAACTTCACAATCATTTTTTTACTTAATACTAGTGAAGTAAATATTTTATGTCCACGTGTTTCATTTATGCATCCGAATTTTAGCACACACAGAGAGGGAGTAGGGTATACGATGATAATTCTGTATATAGAAAACAAGAACTATTAGGACAAAACAAATGAATATTTTGGATTCAGTGACATCGCAATACCCAGGAAACAGTTTACAACCTGAAGGATCAAAATGTGCGTTTACCTGTGTTATAGATAATTCAGCATGGTTTTATAAAATATCAAATAATGTCGACAAAAATATAGTGTTTTAGACATTTCTTTGAATACCATGTTCTGAAACTCTTTCAGATTTAGCTTGCAGTAGCATCCTTAGAAAATATTCCGGTTATAGATAGGATTCTTTTGTGTATCTTTTCATGTGAACTGTAAGGTTTTTGCTTTATATTTTACATCTGCTTAAATGATGCTGCACCTGAGCATGATATACAACTAAGATCACACTTACCAAACACAATAACTCTATGAAATGTAATTATATTTATTACTATTTCATGTTAATTATCATTAGCCACAATGAATCTCCAATAATAATATAGAAAGTAGTTAAATTTCAAAAGTTTAAAATAATAGTACAAATGGAATTCATTTACCTGCAATAATTTTGCCACCCATGACGTAACAAAGATGTGAGTGACACGAGACCCTTCATCCACTAATTCTTTCCATAACCAGCAGCATTAACTTCCATTGTTTAGCTTTGAATTCATGTGATTTTTACCCAAGAACAGCCCTATGTGTTCTGG
This sequence comes from Teleogryllus occipitalis, assembly GCA_011170035.1. Classification (NCBI taxonomy): domain Eukaryota; kingdom Metazoa; phylum Arthropoda; class Insecta; order Orthoptera; family Gryllidae; genus Teleogryllus; species Teleogryllus occipitalis. Next base: position 20,340 of record BLKR01004139.1, read on the forward strand.
GTTGAATCATTTCTAATTTTAAAATAACTCAATATAATAAAACGAAGCAACTAATACATTAGTTGCAAAATATAAAAAATGAATTAATTAATTAATTCTAAGATAAGACACCTAAATAGAAATAACTGATCAACAGACTAAATAGTAATTAAGGTAACTAATGTAAGAAAATGAAATTTCAATAAAAAAAGAAATACAGTATCTACTATGAAGTAGGTCAAGCAAACAATTAAACGAATAATTATCTAAACAACATCAAATGACTAACAGTCATAATTATATATTAAGTAACCCCTTTAAATTAGTTTAATTAAAATATGTATAAATAATCCAGAATTTATCAGTTACAATAGAAAAGAATGTGAAATAGAATGAAACTCAATGGCACAAAACTTACAAAATTAGTACTGAAGAAACTACTTAAACTACCTTAATTAAAACAGATTGAAATAAACTAAGCAACAACAATCAAAAAGCACTACAAGACGCAAAACAACTAAAATAAAACAAATGTAAAATTATGGAAATAAGAGCGCAAGTCACTGAAAGCAGTAGCAAACGATCACAATGGAGATGCACGGTTTAAAGTTTGTCGGAATCTTCCGATGTTGTCATTTTTTTGTTGCATACATAAATCAATAAGAAGTTACTATTTACATTATTACGATATAGATCTGGTATATATCGGATAATTTTGGGAAGGTTGGCAACAACAATTGCCAACACAGAATTGAAAATACTCTCCGTTATTTTTTTCAGTAGAGGAAAGTGTCCAAACGCGGGTCCTCATTTTGTTTTCGAATATTTTTAAGCTCAATTTACCGTACAAGTAAATCAAAATATTTGTAATACATACCTTTCTTATTTATACTCATCTTATATTCTACTTAAAAAGATAGGTTACGTAGTTTAAGAACAAAATATTTTTTTTGTAAACATTACATTTTGTGGATTTATAAAAAAGGTCTCCTAATGTGAGCCTCCCGCAAACGTTTTAAGAAATGGGTAAAAATAAATGAAAAACCTCCAAATAGTTTGAATGATTATAGGTTTATAAAAATACGAGTTTAAAACCATCTACAAAAGAAATTGTCTTATGTAACTTGCACATAGTCTATATATTCAAGTGGGATAAAAGTCACATATATAAGGAACTTTTTCCGCCCCCGCACATTCTACATGAGCCGAGAGTGAACACATAAGGCACATCACCCATAGTTCTCCTACAGCTCTCTGAAAATTTGTACTGCAAAGCATGTTCTCCATATCTCCTTCACCTGGTAGGAAAGATATTTCTGGTAGAACTTCCAATGTGGAAGGGACAGTTCCTCACAAAGGTTCAGATTCGTCACGGAAGGTGGAATTTTTTTGTTCCTTTTTTTTAACTTCAGAATTTTTAAAAATCACTTTTCGACTTCTCCTGGATTAAAGTATGCATTTGTCTCTTGACCTCTTTCTTTTTCCTGCCCTGTCGAACTGATAGGCTTCAAATTACGATCTTGCTTTTCATTAGACTCTTAAGGTACCAAAGTGGAAAATACTTCATTGATTTTATTTTACAAGATGAAATATTGTGGGCTCTCGCTAGGAACCTTGGTGGGGGGGCGTCGTGTAATGCACCAGCGTGTTTATATTTCAAATGCTAAAACTATTTTACGAAGCAAGTAAAATAAATTACATTACCCTACATCAATAGCTTGCAATGTTACCTTCAAAATAATGTAAAGTTTAGAAGACTTGCCGATGAAGTAGCGAAATCAGGTAGCTGAGATTAAGCACTTGAAAAACTTTGCTTTTCACTGTTTACACTAATGGCCAACTGTCCGGTATGTGCAAATGAAGACACTACCATTTAATTGGGCCTCGTATTTGCAAAGAATTACTATTTGAATTACTATGAGAATTGCCAGTAGGCAACATCACTCTACAAATCAAGGGGCTTGCATTAGGAACCGGGCCTGGGATTGGGTACTTTCCTCTACTGATGTCCACGCTACAGTACCATTTTTCATAAGTTGCATTTTATTTTTTATTTTTTAAAATGACGAGAACAATACAAGTTGTAATCATTCGCTTGTGAATTTATGGGACTCAAAACGAGTCTAGCGCAATCCTGCGGCGGATCAAGTATACTAAGCTGAGTGCCTTTGCTTTCTCGTCTGTCCCCTTTGGCCTTGAGGAGAAGCGACATTGTTTTGTTAACACCTTCACGACATAAGTTTACATTGTCGATGTGAAACTCAATATAATTTCTGTTTAGTATCTTTCGTGCAACTTGGAGGAGAATCACGTGGAGTAAAGGCGATGGCGAAAGCTCTGGTACCGGAAGAACTAAGCAATACCAACGGAGATCTTGACAAGGACGAAACATCCGACAGAGATTCTCCAAGCTTCCCAAGCTCAAATGCTTCAGTGTCTGGCATTGGAAAAGATGCTTTAAAAAAGTTGGGTCTTGAATTTCTCTCAGAAGATGACGATTTAAGCGACTCAGAAAAGGATGGAAGTGATTGCACAGACGGTTGTTCGAAAGATTTTGATTCACTAATGTCAGGTTTGTCTTTGGAGAAAAAGAGATTTCGTAGAAAAATTAGTGAAAAAAATATGGACATGTTTAAAAGTGAAATTAAAGAAATATTTGACATACTCGACGTGGATGGAGTTGGCAAAATCAGAACTAAAGAAGTTTCATTTGCAATGCAAGCTTTAGGCTACGATCCTGGGAGAGAAGAAATTAAAGAAATTAAAAATAAACTTGACCCCCAAAATACGGGAATGGTCCCATTCAACGATTTTTCTAAATTATTAATCTACAAAATGACTGCAAATGACCCCCAAGTGACAACGAAAGAAGACGCTAAAGGAGGAAGCGAGAAACAGAGAGTGCCATCCAATTTTGAAGACTTCAAAAACTTTGCGAAAGAATGGGGAGAATATTGGACAGATGATGAAATCAGAGTGATGGTGGAAGAAGACAATAACACTGAAATTAGTCTTGAAGATTTCAAGAAGTTCATGGCAGAACGCAGTTCGTCCTGAGAGAAGAGTAAACCTTTGAGAGATCTTCATGTTTGTAGTTGGTGAGCAAAATTCAAATTGGTTGAAATCTCAATTTATATTATACATTATGAGAGCTGATAGATGTAATAAAGATAAGAATATATGAAGTATATTTATTTCAATTGAAAAAATCAAAAATTTATATTGAACAGTATGACAGACCGTTTTTGCAACATGTATTTAAAACAACTTCTCTCGTTTCATTATTTCTGCTTTTGGGTTCATATTCATAAAATATTAGTGCACTGTGGCAGTAACGATGGTAGTAAACTTTATCATTCGTTTATTACACTACCTACAAATGTAACTTAGAGGAAATGTTAAAGTTTGAGCTAGTTTCCAAAATGCTTTTTTTAATTTATGATAAATAACATTTAACTTTGTACATCCTAGCTGATGTAAAAATTAATAATTGTATATAATTACTAATAGTCAAAATGCATTAATTCGGTCAGAGTTCAACATAATTTCTTGTAACATTGGTTTAAGTTTCAAAATATTTTTCAGTGTTTTCCTTGGAGTTGGAGCAATTTGTTTGTTTACATTTAATGTAGAAATTTCTTGAGGTTTTTTCTTGTTTTGTTTATTTGTGTAACTGTGACTTGCTTTATTGGATAATTTCATAGTTCACTTACTATAAATATTTATTTTATCACGACATCACGAGGAATAATATGTTTCCGAATAGTATATTTCGTTTTGATCTGTTGGCTTCGTATTACAAGCAACCTAATGAAAATATTTTGAATAAACAACTAAATTGATAACCTTACTTCTAGACTCCAGCAACCGTACTCCTCAGGACCAAATTTACAAAATGTTAAGGCGTTGAAGCTTCAACATTTGTTTACCTTGGATATACAGTGATTTAGGCTTCATCTATTGGGATGGCTTTTAAATTCACATATTTTTTGACTCGCCAATACGTAAACAAACGTGTAGTTGATGAGAGCTGCAGTGTTTCTAGGAAAAAATGAAGTTAATTTTCACCGACCGAAAGTAAGTATTTTGCTTTTTTATAACCACCCCATTTTGTTTTCATTATATAATGACAGCACAGTGATTAAAGAAGTTCTCTTAGCCGCAAACATATCAATTAAGAGCGGGTTTAAGTTCAACCTAAAAGTGATTGATAGTATTTTTTATGAAATATGGCCAAGTGTTTTACCTTGAATCTAGTAACTAACACATTAACTGTTAATGTATTGTATCTTGGACCGGTTCAATCCTCATCTGTGATAAAACCAAATCAAATAGTCATTATATTCAATTATGAAATATTTAATGTTTATGAATAATGAGATGGCATATGGAGTCAAAAACTACTCGACCGATTTATCTGAAAGTTTATGTTTATCCTTAGTAACTTGCTAAGTTAGGTTGAATCCAAACACTTGAGAAAAAATCTAATGGACGGCTGCTTTGATCGGTAGTTTTTCAACGTATTGAGGAAATAAAAGTGTTACTTTTACGTTAAAGGAAAAATATATTCAATAGCTTAAACATTCAGAGGGTAATGTAAAAGACCAAAATTCACTTAAGTCGATTATTTTTTAGATTTTCAAGGTGTGAGCTAATCATAATCAATATGCACACTGTCAGTCTTTTCACTTCTGCAAGCAAACAATCTTTCTACATGTCAACGTGTTCCAAACCTACCTCTCCATTCTCAAACCTATTTCAGTGTTTATGTTTGTAATGTTACCATCATTCCCTGTAGAGATGGTGCATGCACCTTCGGCACTGATTCCAAATAGTGAAACTTTTTTATTCCAGATTTCATACAGATGTAGGTCAAATTTCACTCTTTCGCAGACTTGCATGATATCAATGAGAGGAACCCTAGAGGATCAGGTTCCTTGTGCAAAATGATTGGGAACAACCATTTTTTTGAACCTGAATGCAAGGGACTTTTAGGAAAATTCGGTCTATAATATTGTACCTCTGATATACATAAACAGTGTGCTCACGTGTAGCTCATGCAGTGAGAGAAAGAACCACTGAATTAAAATTATTTTTCTACAATCATACAAAATGAGGAATTTGACAAAGCGGAGATATAGGTTTCGGTCAAAAACTTAATGTCGGCCGTGCAAAAGCGTTCATTTTTTAGCATAACATGAAAACTATATTAAGGTTTTAAGAATGACTTTTGAAAAATGCAAGATCTCAAAGGATCTAATTTTCTTCACCGCAATTATTAACATCCCACAGATCTATCAAAACTGACTATTCTGCCTCGTACGTCATCCAGATAAGCTTTATCATCACGTAAAATACGCAGTAGTTGTAAACTGTTCAGCGCATTGACAAATGGCTTCGTCTGCTGATTACTGAGAACGGTAGAAGTATAGCAATTACTAAATGCCTGCAGATTATTCGGTTTTACTGTGCATTATAAAGTATCTTCCACATCACCTCTACGAAACAACACGTACATTACACACCATCCCGTACATTACTTCACAGGGAGAGGTGGCTTATAGCATCGACCGATGTCACTGCAGTGTCTCTGATCGGGAGATCCTATTTTCGAGTCCTGACTGTGACAGAAGTTTTGACACTCTCTAGAGAGCTAGGTCGAATTCCGTTCTTGTTTGGAGGAGAATTCCAACGGCCGGCTGCTCTGATCGGTATTTTCCCATGGTTTCTCCTATCAATATCGGGCGGATGTGGGAGCAATTCCCCAAAAGTGGCCACGGACCGCGCGTTATCTTTCCTTCCTCTTCCTTATCGCGTTCTAACCCCTTACTTACATACACTTACACTCTAATGCACTACATTATCACACTTGACATCACACATGCGAGAGAACACGCAAGAGAATATACGATAGGACTGGTGAAACCTTAATTATATTTTATAATCCATATTCTACGAAATGACGAAATGAAATTTTTTTAAACCTTCTTTCTTATACATTTTCCAGGTTCAGTTCTTCTGAGTGTCTCCACTTCATAGCACGAGGTCTCATATTCTGTACGTTTTCAAGTCTTCCTGTTTGTTTGCCCTTTTTCAATAGGTTTCTAAGTCTTCATGTCTGTGGGTAGACACTAAGCAATAGTATAATGTTTACCCAAGTACTCTACAGATCCCATAATGCTGTAACACATACTCGCAGTTCTTAGGTAGGTTTTCAAAGTTGGGTTTTAGTACGATGCTATTTTTAATTTTAAAGCGATGACTTTCAAAATAAAGAAAGTTCTTACTAGTCCTAATAGTAATGACTGTTGCTAATCAAAGGATTCAACTTGGGACGATTCTAGATCTAAAAATAAACTTACACATTCGCTTTCTCTTTATTACCTACGTAGTAAAACGCAATGTAGTCAGTTCCCTCGTTTTGTGGGTCTTTCTTACCGAAAAACGGATTTACGACCAAACGTCTGTCACGTTTGCCTGTCAATCCGTCTCTCCGATTGTCTGTGAACAACTCTAGTACCTAAACCATTCACAGAACTTTTACAAAATGTTATATTCTAAATCGATCGGACGGGTGTCATAACCTCTTCATTTGGAAACAGTTTGATTTTGGATTTTTCAAAATTTTCTCAACAATGGCTCCAAATCTTTGGATTGAATTTATTTCTTATAGAGAGCAAAGTTATACGGTCGTAAAATGGTGCAAGCGATTTTCGTGGAAATCTCTTATCTGTTTTCGAAAAAGCAAAAGTTTACATTTTTAACATCTTCCTAGAACTAGAATATTGAAGATAAACATTTTGTCTTAATGAAATCTTTTCCTAACAATTAAATATTTAAATAATGTCACGAACAAAATTAGAAAATATGAATATTTTTACATAATTTTGAGTAAATAGTTACTTTTAAAAATTAAATGAACTCAATTTTCTTAAATCTTCAAATATTTTCTTAATTTGTTCCTCGAATTCCTCCTATTTTCATTAAAACGTCTGAGTCTTTGAAAACTGCAAATGTTCAATATTCTTTTTAAAGGGGCCAAGTTTTTACTTTGACTCAGATTACCGGTCTAATGAGTTCATTAAATTCTTACTAAACCTTCGTAGTCGAGTTCGGTACTGAGCGCGGGTAGTCCGTTTTGCGGGTTGGAAATACTTTTGCGTGTCCTTATAGTATTATATCACGAAACCATTACAAATGGTACTAGAAGGTTAATGCTGCTGTAACACCACTAGTTAATACTGCAAAGGAAAATACTGTAGAAATATTCCATAGGCCTACACTGAACTATATTATAAAGAACTCTGTACTTGTAATATCCGCCACCCTCATCTCGTGAACACACGAAACACGCAGGTTAACCATCCCACAAGAGTGGCGTTCACGCACGGTTGGTTGTTGCAGAGCGCGGTCCGTGTCCCGCCTCGGGGCTCGATCCCGGATCCACGGTAACCTGCTGCATTATGAGTACAATCTGACCCCGGCCCGCGCGACCCGCTCCGCTCTCGCCACGCCCACCCACCCGGCGTGGGCGGTCATCGGGAGGATTTATCCATTCATTAACATGTTAATTCAAAGCTGGGCCGTCGGGGGACGGGAGGGGCGGTGGCGAGCATGAATAAACATGGCGGGCGCCAGGCGACGTCGACTGTGCGCGGGGCTCGGCAAGGCGGGGCGACTGGACGGGCGACTGGGCGGCGGCGGGCCGCTGTGTAATACATCACGTTTAGCGCCCGACCTGGTCGCCAATTAGGCGTGACCGGCGGCCGGTTTGTTTCTATTGTGCTTGGGGCGTCATCGCCCACGACGACCGCCCAAGGCGAGCGACATGGCCCTTTGAGAAGGCTTCTTGTGTAAGGGCATCCGGCTAATACAAGAGGATCTCTTCGGCTAAACAGGATCTTCGGTCAGATGTTCGGAACTCATGTCAACGAGGTATGTTGTGGCCTTCCAAATTCAGGGTACGTTGCTCCACTTTTGTAGTTTTTTGAAAAGCGACGATTCAAAACTTACCCGAAAAAGAGATTGTTCTGAAGTGAGAGATAGGTAGCAGAACTTGCGTCATTCTTCAGCCGTTTTAGATGAAAAGGTAAAATTCGAAAAATATATTAATCTTAATAAGTACAAAGTAATTTTTGTTTTAACTATTGACTTATGAAGTACTGTAGTATATTATGTTATATTTCTATTAGGGACATTACGGACAAAAAATTGTCTGAATGTAGGAATATTGATGCCGGAATGGATGGAAGCACTGTCATAGAAGAAATTTGAAAACTGTTAGTTTCCTATCCGGGCTGTGTCTTCCCTGTTGTCTGGTTCTATCAAACCTACTACAGAGGGTTCTCCTTTCATCGTAGAACTCTGTCCGAGCTTGAGGCAAATTTTTGCTTAGACGATAAGGATCGTTTCTTATTTCATCTCCGAGTCACTATCGGAGTCGTTTTTAGCAGTAGGTGCAGTAATTATTACGTTCAAATCTCCCTGCACATCCTCCGGACCTTTGTAGTCTTGAACAAAAAAAATAATTTCGTGCGTAATCCTTAATATGACCTAAATGTACAAAATATAGGAATTAAAATGCCAGAAAAATCTAAACGAGGATTACCAAATGTAAAGCGAGATATGTCAAAGTACCTCTTATGCCTACTCAACTCGTTTTTATAGAAGCACAACTGCACAATTATCAATACGGAATACGAGATACGGAAATGATTAGTTCATACGTAATTCAAAAGAGTTACATTTTAGGATCGCAGCAATGCAAAATTACTACATCTAAGTCCCTTGCCTCTCAGGAACTAAAATTTTATTTCGCAGACGCCGTATTTGTCGCAAAATATGTGCGCGGAAAGTTTCTCAGACATGCAATTAAGATTATCGAGCGAGAGTTTAGATATCAGGAAATACTAAGAAAATTTATCAACGAGATAGATATTATGAATGATAAATATTAGACAAAATTTAACACAGCATGAACAATTCTTCGAGGTTGTTGACGTGGGCATAAATGGATTTAAAAAAATATTATCGGTCAAATAATTTGCTCAATTAATTGATATTTTTTTCGTCGACAACCTCATATACAATTTCAACTACACCATACAATTTCCAAAATGCACTCATTATTTACATATTTACTAATATTGAAGTACAGCAACGATCTTAACTCTTTTGGGAATGAGCTAAAAACAAAAACAAAATTGTATGTGCTTCCTATTCTGTTCAAGTTATGGAAATTAAATTGCAATTCTTTCCAGATCTTGTTCCCTAACGATGTTTCCCTTTGAATAAATTGCCTTTGAAAACATATTTTGCACTCACTAACTCCCCAAAGTCCCGAATTATAAGTAAAAGTATTGATAAATAGAGGCACTTCTGCAGAGGTGATATGAAAATTTTCTAAAGGTTATTTTATCTTATATGAGATAATACGATTATATTTGTCTGCCATTAATTGACATTCAGAAATAACTTAACAAAAAATAAATTTTACTATGCCATCCTACAAGCAAATACCATATTTATTTATGTATTCTAAAGAGTTGTAGAAAAAATGATATACTTAAAAATGTTCCTCCCAAAATCGAAATCAAACAAAAACTGGACTTCAGATTTGGTTAGAAATCTAAAAGGTTTTGAATTTGTTGAAACAAAACTTTAGATTAATAGAAATGGCCACTTTACTTCTCATATCTACTAGTGGTGCCTGCGCGCAGGGGCGAAAGGAAGCTTGGGCCTTGTGCGCTGTCTCTTGGTAGTTGATCCCAAGTGGTGGATAGCCATTGCTTCATCTCGAACATCGGCTGGCGCTGTATCAACCGTAGTCGTGTGCCCACCTCATTGTCCTGCGTCGGCAGGGGGGGGGGGCTCTCAGAAGGCGTCTTTCAGCCGGATGAGCCATGGTGAGTGTGATGAAGGGAGAAGGAGAATGAGATATTCGTTATTGTGAATTGGTTGATGTTGCAGATTGAATAGGATACGATAAAAAAATAAACTAACTATACCACAATCGCATGCCGAAACACCCACGCTTTACTCGGAACTCAAGTGATGGACTGATTACTTAGTGTTTCCGGGCACGTGAACTACTAGGATGATTAGTCTCGTAAGTGTAATTCGTGTTGTTATTTATCACGCGAGATGGCGATCTTCTTCCCTCTCAGGATTATGAGACCCGACGCCCACCTACATGTCGGTTGCGGGTTGTTGCACATCCACATATCACCCACCAGCAAAGCACCGCTTCATTGAGAACAAGCTCTAAGCTTCCATTGGGGTTTCCGACATGTGAAGTAGTGCCATGCATGTGTGTGTGTGTGTATGTAAATAACGGGGTGAAGAGAGGATGAAGAAGAAGGAAAGATCGCGAGCGGTCCTTAACTCGTTTGTTAGAATGCTGCTTCGGCATTCACCGGATATTGATCGGAGAAACCTCGGAAAACTACCATCACAGCAGCCGGTCGCTACAATTCTCTTTCAAACAGTGACTTAGTACTTTGACCAAATTAATATTAAAAATTCGCCACCTTCGGAACTCGAATCCTAGAGCCTTTCCGTCAGAGTTCGTGTAAAGACAACAGTATTATTGTATATCTCATTACTCTGTTACCAAATTACTGTCTACAGAGACCTATCTATAAACAATAAGATATTCTTTCAATCGATGGAACGGGAATGGACCAAAAACCGCATAACTATCTGCTGTTGCAGTGACTTCTATACCATGATATACTGCAATATTCATAACCTGGTTAACAACATTCTATGTTGTAAGATAGTCTTATATCACAAAAACACTCTTACAAACAGAAAAGCTCCAATACAAGTTGATTCAGTTAACAAAAAAAAACACTTTCACATTTCTGTAACAAATAATTATTTCATTTAAATAATAATGCTTTACTAAGATACGATCAGAAGTAGCTCATATGATGTTTACACTCAGGCTATCACTGCCTCAGGCAGCCATTACTCTGAAAAACGTTGTATGGGTTTAATACTAAACTTTTACTATCAGAACTACTTTCGTATTTGTAAAATTATTTGTAATAAGTATTACGTTTCTCGTTGATGATGTGAAGATAATATTTAAATAGACAAACTATTTCTTGTTACTAAACATGCATGAATTAAAATAGTAAAAATTCAAATAAATGCTAACAAAACCGTAAGCCGTTAGTGATTCTGGGCATGTCAACTACTGAGGTCATTAGTCCCGTAAGTTTAGCGCATGTTTTCCTCTGGAAGTGGTTGTGACCTTCCCCCGCTATATGGCGAGATCCAGCGCCGACCTACCGTCGGCTAGTAGGGTTTTCCCAGGTATCTCCCACCATCGAGACCCGGCCCCAGCAGGGACAAGCTCTAAGTTCCTAACCGATCTTCCAGCATGTGCGGTAGTGTAGTGCATGTTAGTGTGTGTGTGTAAGGGGAGAGGATAGGACAAATAAGAGGAAGGAAAGATCGCGCGCGGTCTGTGGCCCATTTGGTAGGGTACTACTCCGGCATTCACCTGGTGTTGATCGGAGAAACCACGGACAACTAACGATCAGAGGAGCCGACCGCTAGAATTATTTTCCAGACAGCGACTGAACTCGACCTAGCTCTCTAACTAGTCTCGAAATTCCTGCCCCCGTCGGGACTCGAACCTCAGAACCTCCCGGTCGGAGACACTGCAGTGGCATCAATGGATGGCCTGAGCCACTGCTGCCGGTGGGCGTGTGGGGCGTCGACGCGGGCGCGGGCGCTGGGCGCTGGGCGCTGGGCGCTGGGCGCTGGGCGCTGGGCGCTGGGCGCCGGACGCCGGACGCGCGCCTGCGCCGGAAGCGGATGCGCGTGATGGAGGGCCGCGCGCGGAATGACGTGCGCCGCGCGCTGCCTTTGTGCGGGCGCGGCGCGCTGTCAAAAACGCCTCTGTCCTGTCCTGCCCTGTCCTGTCCTGTCCTGTCCTGTCTGCCGACGCTAGAGCGCGCTCGTTCGCCAGAGCGACCGACCGTGGCGCGCCGCGCCGCTGGCTGCGATTCCGCCCATCCACGGCTCTCTCCACCTCATTCCGCGCGGCTCCTCTCCGACGATCGACGATGCAGCCGTCTCCCACCGGCGCGCCGGTGGCTACCCGTTGCGTGGTAAACATCAGCGAGGGTCCGAGAGTCCTAACGGGTTTGGATTTTCCACGCTAGCTAAAACGCTGGGTCCAATTCAACCAGTCTAGAAAACATCCGGTTTCGCTGATTGGTATTTTCCTTGGTTTCCCCTGTCAATAAGAATATGTACAACCTTTCCTTCCTCTTTCTTGTGCCCTTCTTTTTATTTTCACTCACACGCATTACTCTACTACACGCGACAAGAGACTAGTCGGAAGCTTAAGCTTGTGCCGGCTGGTGCTCTGTCTCGGTGGGGGATATACGTGGAAGGTGCATTCCCGTAAGTCGATATGAAGGTCGGCGTCGAATCTCACGTTCCAGCGGGGAGGAACATCGCCACCTCTCGGGATGTAACTTGCACAACAATTACAGGACCATAGTACATGGCGCGCTCGCAAACACTAATCAAAATACTCCAATCTTTCTAACACCCCGGCGCCTCGCCGTCTTTCCGCCATTTCGTCGCCTTCCTGACGTCTCATCGTATGTCATGTCCCCCGCTGCATTCCCGCAACGCCGTTCTCTCGCCACCATTGTTCACCCCACGGCGTTTACTTACATTTCGCTGACACGCCGTCCTTCTGCCTTATTACCTCCCCGCAAATCTCTCATCGTATTCTCGTCTCGCATCTGGCTTCTTGATGTGTCCCCACCAAGTCCTTTCGTTGTTTCCTGGCCACACCGTTTCTCACCATTCAAATACTCGTGATGAGGGGCCCTTTAAAACAAAACAAAAACAAAAAAAATGCAAGAATATATATCAATTGCATTCTATACATATCAAATTGAAATTATATTCCTGTGCATTCTTCGACAGTTCCTCATTATCTAAATCAGAATGAAATTAGTAAAATTAAAAATGTCGCTCTAAATCGAACATTAAAATGAAGATTTAAAAGTATGTTTTCGTTTTAAAATGTTATTTGCATACCTCCAAATATTATTCATTGTCAACTTACAATTATGAACATTTTGTTTACACTATTTATCACAGAGCAAATATCTTTAAATAAGCAAATTCAGGGTTTCGCTAAACTTTACTTTAGAGTGCTTCATGCCATACGAAAGACCGACTTTGCAATATATTTTCCGTACTCTCTCCCTCCACTATTACCTGGTTGGGCAACATGAAAGATTTTTTTTCGAGTCGACCACCGTCCAAGTCAGGCTTGTTTCCAATTATCTTCTGCCAGTTACAGTGCTTATCCGATTTGTCACTATGTAGAATGTTCAGAATTGGAAGAGGCATTGTGAATTCACATCGTTAGGGAAAATCCCACCGAAATGAAACGCTGTAAATTAACCGAATTCAATATAAATTTGTTTGACATCAATTAAAATAAATTCTGATTTACGACTTTTCGGAAGCTCAAAGCAGTACTCTTCTCTTTTGAGGAAATAAACATTTACCTTTTAGAGAATTGTTTCTCTCACAAATTCTACGATTCGTAAAACCACACAGAAATAATTTTCACTATGAATTTCAAGATGTTTTCGTACAAATTGCAAAAACAATATATTATTTATCGTCTCTTCATAATAAAAGAATTAATAATAACAGGTTAGGAAGTTGAGACATGAAATAAACGTTACGACCACTGAAAGCAACCTTGTGTTTATTTTCATACCAATGTAATTACTAACAATAATACAACGAATTGCAACCATAATTCAAAAATACACTTTGTTTAATCATACTATCTTGCGAAAGCAGATCATATCATCAACAAAACTGGATGTCTATTCAAAGAAGCTGTCACATACACATCAATACAAATTCGCTTTTTTCATAACTTTCATAAAGTCATCGAAGTTCACTTCACCATCACCGTCACGGTCCGCTTCTTCAATCATCTCTTGTAGTTCCTCATCATTTATATCTTCCCCTAATTCTTTAGCTACGCGCTTTAAATTCCTAAATGAAATAGTACCCGTATCATCATCATCAAACAATTTAAATGCTTTTGCAATTTCTTCTTTTGGATCTCTCGCTGCAATCATTACACTCATAAGTTTGGTAAATTCTTCAAGGTTAACAGTGCCTGTATGATCTTTATCAATCTCTGCAATAATTCTTACTAATTCATCCTTACTTGGCTCGAATCCTAACGCTAACATAGCATATCGTAGTTCTTTAGTTTCAATACTACCGGTCTCATCGCAATCTAGTAGCTCAAATGCATCTTTTATGTCTTGTTTCATAGTCTCTGTGATCAAAACCTTTTTTGTTTGACATTTTCTCCAAGCAGCAGCCATATCAAAATGTGCTTACATTCAAACACGGATAGTTTTTGTCATCAGAAAAATACTAATTCAATATTTGCAGCATCCACGAAAACAACAACGATAACGTAAATAACACCACAAAACCAAAGAGTGAAAACACAGCGATCTCCTTTCATTTGTTATGCAATTGTTGTGTCAAAATTGCATTTCCTCATTAGAGCCTTTTTGGGAGAGGTTTTATAGAAAACGTCATTAGGTCCGATTAACACCAAATAACAGACGCGGTTGATGTTTGTAAACCGAGGCGATAACCGAGGGTTATAACCCACCAAGTCTGTTGTTTGTATTTTCGGCCGTGTGCCGTTCAATACTTTTCGTCATACCATCTTCTTTTAAGAAAAATAATATAAATAAAAACTGTTCTTGCCTTTACTTACGTAGGAATGCAACGCCCCCTTCTATATCGATTCAGACGCGAGTCTAAGACCAACTATATTGGTCTTGGCGAGACATTTCGATTCGATTGTTTAATACGTGGTGGCTTTGTTTGACACCATTAAAAAGATACATTTTCCACAAAATTTGAGATGGATATTCCAGAAGATCTTGTTGAGACAGCGAATAGTGATAATTTCGATTTGTTACCTACAAGAACGAAATTACGGTATGAGAAGGAATACGAAGATTTCAAATATTGACGTCAATGCAAAAATGTAAATGAGGTGAATGAAACAGTAATGCTGGCGTATGCTAAAGAAAAATCTGAGAGATATTCTCCCACATCGTTGTGGACAAAATTCTCAGTGTTAAAATTATGTTTATTAGTTAACGAAAGTGTTGACATCAGTAGCGTAGCGTGATCATTTTTCCTGGGTTGACTCCAAAGCAGATTAATGTATTAATTAACACTCTCCTGCCGTCATTCACGAAGAGATGTTATTCGCTCGTTTACCCGAAGGATACTAGAAGAATGGTCACCGAATTTTGCTATGTTATTATAGCTTTAAGGAGAAAAAATAGTTCTTTAGAAATTTGTGCCAATACAATAAACGAAAACAATGCTAATATATTACTTATTACGGCGTATTTGCAACAGGAATATGACAAACTTAGCACTATGTGACAAAAATGAGTTAAATAACATTTTTACATTAGTTCCAGAAATTTTGAAAATTCGAAAATCTATGGCTTTAAATATATGCAAAATTAAAATACTCACCTTAAATTTTCTTGTAGGTCAGCTCGATTTTCCTATCTTTCTTTGAAGCAAAGACATCAATGACTCTATCAAAAAATTGTGGACGTTTAGAATTTATTTTAAGGCTCGCTTTTTCGATGGCAAGTGTGGAAATATTGGACAGTCTTTCGTTACTCATTGAATTTCTCAAGTAAGTCTTCACCCGTTTTAGAGTGCTCATACTTCTTTCACACGAAGCTGTAGTTGCTGGTATACTTAATATCAAGGAGAGTAATTTAACTGTCTCTGATAAAGTGTCTTTCAAACCATTATTTATGAGATACTTAAACAAATGTTTAGCTGGCAATCGTTTATCCTGGCTTCCATAAATGAACATTAGCTCTTCTTTTAATTTCTCTGTATCAAAGCACGGAAAAACAGCACATAATACATCGATCTTGCCTTCCGGAAAATGTGATTCTTGGTTATAATGTTCAAATTTAGCTTCATCCATGAGTTCAAAAAATTCTATATTCCCGAAATCCTTAAATCGTGATTCGAAGTTCACGATTACAGTGTCCAATACTTCATATGACACTCTTTTCAGTTGATTACAAACATTTTCATTAAATTTATTTTGAATTTCATTTTCTGTCAAATGGTGCTTTAACATGGCTTTTGATTTCAGGAGGCACTCATTCACTATATCTTCATTTCGCAAGTTTTTCAATGATGTCAAACAGTTTTTAATTTCTTTATTGCAGAAGTTGATATCTGAAGTTTTATTTTGCAGGATGTTAAACAGTACATCAGTAAAAACAAATATTCTGTTATACAAATTAAGAAGGAATAAAAAAAGGAATTGCACAGAATATTAACCAGTCCTTCAGCATGTTGGATTGAATTACTATCCCATCCATCATTTTCCACAACATCGTTTAGAGCCAGATGTATTTGTTCATAATGGATAAGAATAGTAACTACACTTCTTGAATGATAGTTCCATCTAGTTTCGCTTGGACTACGCAATTTGAAACCCCGCTCTATCAACAATTCACTCCGTTTGCTAGAGCGACTAAAGAAGCTGTTAAAGCCTGTAAGTCTGGCAACAAAAAGCTTCACTTGGGTTATTATTTTACATCAATGGAGGAATACTAAATTTAATCTATGCGCATAACAATGAATGAACATCGCTCGCGGAAAATGTTGTTTTATAATAACATTAACTCCACTGTTTTTTCCTGCCATCACACTACACTCATCATAAGTTTGACATATCAATTTTTCCTTACGAATCTTCCATGTATCCAACACCTTTAAGAGCACTTGAGCCACACTCTCAGCAGTTTTGGAAGAACTAATGTCGTAAAAGCCTACGAATCTTTCCTCTATGTCTCCAGATAAACTACTCGCATATCTCAAAATTACACTAAGTTGAGATTTTGTTGTTATGTCTAATATCTCGTCAGCTTGTACAAAAACAAATGGGCTATTACTAATTTCATTAAAAATTTGTTCATTTATTACTTCCGTAACACAACTCATTAGATCATTTTGTATGTCTAGCGAAGTACCTTTAAACACACTGCTATAAATGAGATGATCTTTTAAATGAGGTTCTTGATCAGATAAAATGTCGAGCATTTCTAGATAGTTTCCTTTATTCTGAGAACTTTCTGATTCATCATGTCCTCGAAAACTTAACTCTTGTTTCGCCAAAAAACATACTGTGGAAATTAAGCGTTTCAGAATTAATCTATTTTGATCCACTTTCTCATTATGCTTTATAGCAGCAATGCGTGCAGCTTCCGATAAAGCATAGTCAATTCGTGTTGTGCCAAATTCATTAAATTTTACTGTAGCCGTTGTATGTTTCATTGAACACTCGTGCTTTTTAGCCTTTGCCAAGAAATTTTTTAAACTTTCGTCCCCTATTCCTGCATCACACCACTCGTTTTCATTTCTTGAAAATAAGAGGCAATGAAAGCAATAGAGTCTATTTATTTTAACACTACCAGTCAACCACAGCTTCGTGTCATACCACTGTTTTTGAAAATGGCGAGTATTTTTCCCATCTGCCTTTTTTAAAGAAAGATTTGGTGTAGGTCGTTTTGTCTTAACTTCTATTTTCTCCTAATAACTTAAATTATTGAAGAATGTCGGAGATTGTAACAAAGTATCTATGATATTGTCGTCTGGTAAATCCATATTTCCTATAGTAAACAATAACACTTGTATTATTCATCAGGTATTGATCTGAACTAAACACGATGAACTAAAATTAATTTCTCACCTGCGAAATACGAAGTAGTGAAATCTTCTTAAATTCTTGATGTGGCTCGTTTCACTATAACATGTAAGGTCGTCTCACAATAATATATATTGAGTACAATATTTCAGTGTGTTCGTCCGTACTGCAAGAACTCAACTGAGGTCTTATTCTCTGACCATGCTTGCACACCCAGGGGTGCGGGGGTGGCGATCGGATTACCCGCACATCTGGACACGTTATCAGCACACCCGGGCGAAGGGCGAACGGCGAGGGGCGCCCGGCGTTCTCGCCTTACCGCACGGATCTCGCCTTACGGCCCGGACAGTGGTCCGCATTCATGTTGGAAAAACATTTTATTTCACTATCCGCAAACATTTATCCAACGTCCACAAAAATAATTAAAAAATGATAGAACCAAATGGTTGGGAAACAGGTTTATTATAATTACCAATTGATTTATTTCGCTGTTTTTTTGCCCCTGTCCTTTTCAAGAGTCGTTAGTACATTTTAAATTGTATTATTAATAATAGAGTATTTATTTTTGTGTTTTGTGTAACAAGGAAAATACTAATAATCAATTTGCCTCACCATCTACAAGGCATTTCTCTTCAAAAATGTAAATTAAACGAATTGCGAGTGAACAATACCGATTGTCATAAAACGTACCGCAAGCGCCCACTGTCTTGGCGTGAGAGGGCCCGCCACTGCCCACGACTGATCCGAGGATTGCCGAAAGCTCCCTAGGCGGGCCTTCGGAGGAACCGTGCTGCCCGTGTGGAACAGAATATCTGCGACTGCCGGCGCACGTTCTGCGCATGCGTTGAAGGCTCCTTACGGCCACAGCCTTCGTTCTCTCTCGCGTACGTACGCAATTGAGCAGGAAGTACAAGATGCCAAACGTACGAAGCCAGACGAGTCATGTGATTGCTCTTTCGAAATTTATCAATAAAAACATAAATTTTGTTTGTTTTTTAAATTAAATGGATTCTTTGCTTTTCATAAAATATTTGGATAGGCTCCGCCTTGCAGCCTTAATGGAAGCCACTGGTTGACATATCAAGTATTCCACATTTTTCATTTTTATGTTTCAGTTAAGAAAGTTGTGATTTAGTAAGTAACAAGTGATTTTATTTTGTAGATTCGGGTGTGTTAACGTCCGGCAGCCGTTAATTCCTTAACGGCCGGCGGCCATTAACATTACCTTTTCATTGTTTCATTCATGTATTGGATTTCGCAACGCAGATGTGTTTACAGCACAGTATTACGAAAAGAAATAATCAATTTCAAACGTAATCATCCTCTCCAACATTATTTCGGTAGTGTAGATGAGGTTTAGGGCTCTCACACGCAACCAATCTTTATAAATGAGGTGTCATTCAACGCATCTCAATCTCCTGGTGAAGAACTATTAATTTGTTTTCGGTTTCGGCCAGAAAATTCTAAGAAATTTTCAAAAACATGTTTTTGCGTGTTTTAACGTTTTAGTGTATAGACGAAGAAGTACACCAACGCAACCTAAATAGATCTATTTATGTGAATGAAATTTTAAATGAAGCCCTAGGAACATTTTCAAAATACTCTCAAAAACGGATCCAAATTTTTGCTCTTAATTCCTTGTAAGAATAGAGTTAAATACACGTATAAAGGTGGTATAGGTCCGGTTTTCAGGATTAACTCTGAATTTCAGAAATTGTAAAAAGTTGCATTTTTTCAGCAACTTCTTACAACTACAATATTGAAGATACTTGAGACTTTTCCTTCAATGAAATTTTTTGTCCATAAATAGGTCTTTCATTAAGGTATGTAGATTATTTTGTAAATGTTAGTAGTTTTGTGCACTAGTGCGTGCAATATTTGCAATTTAAAAAAAATACAAAAACAATATTTTCTCGAAAACGGCTCCAAATTGTTTCTTTAAATTTGGTACGGTTAGTGCTAAATAAACTCTATTCGATGACATAAACGCCATATTGCTCTATTCTTTTGTTTTTCAAAAATTACAAAAAAATATTTTTTTGACTTGTCTCTCACGTGAGTAATACTTTCTTTAGTGGCGATTTCTTTTCGGTATTATATTTATGAGTACATGTGCTTTAAATAATGTCAAATATCGTTTCTCAAAAACCCAACAGTTTTCTGTGCAAATGAGCTCAAAATTCCGCATTTTCAGAAACGCTCAAATGCCATTTTCTCAAAAATTACTCCAATTTTTTTCTTCAAACTTTTCCAACGGTTAGTGGTAATGGCACTGTTTAATATGACGTAAAGTTGATTTTGGTGTATTCCTCTGTTGTTGTTTTTTTTTTTAGAAATTACACAAATGTAATTAGTATTCAATATCTTTCACTCCTTTAATAAGGAAATTTCAGTGGATTACTTCATAGAAGTTTTTCGGAAACTCAATAGTTCCTAGGAAAAAGAGCTTCAAATTTCGGATTTGCAGTAAAGCTTAACACCATTTTCTTAAAAACGGCTCCAAATTATTCAATAAAATTGCTATTTAGGACACAGTTTTAGCATTATTTAATATTCTTAAAATAATATTTCGGTTCTACTATTAGGAAACTGAAAAGTTGATCAAATGTAAAAAAAATGTATATTGGGCGGCGATAGATGGTAGCTGGCAAGAGGATGAGGCCAGACTGTAAAGCCAGTCTACACAAGAAAATTAGAGAACGGAGCCCTTTCACGGGAGTCCGAAGCCTTCGGGATTTATAATCTGCCTTGTGCAGTGTCATTCAGCAAGTTGCTGCAACTTCTACTAAGCTACTACTGCCAGAACGTAACTACGAGAAAGTCTGTGCTATTCTGTAGCACTTCTAGTTTAGTTTCTCGCAATGGAGGGAAGAGAAAAGTTTATAATGCTGTGCGTAATGTGACCATTCAAATATTCGACATACGAATTCGCCGCCGCCGCTGACGATACCAGCAAGAGGGGTGTAGAGGAGGCAGGGGAGGGGGGTCTCCCTACCGTCCGTTGTGACGTCACGAGGGCAGGAGGGAGGCGAGAGACTTTTGTCGTTCGTCAGACGTCGTGGAGTGAGGTTATCTTGAGAAAAGAGGAATTTGTACTGTACTTTTTGTTTATACATTATAGATTGTGATCAGTGCTTCTGTTGATAGAATGTACTGTGTTGGAAAGACACAGCTTCTGTTAAATTGAAACTATAAACATTCAATAGAGATGTTTAAAAAAGACAGTGCAAGAAGCTTATGTAAGTGATGATGTAATAGTCACTACAATAGAGGCTATTGTTTATTTTTGATAAGCAGATGCTGGCGCTTACAAACCGAGTTGGCTTGTGCAATGACACGTAGACCAGGTGATCTGCAACAAAGTGTGCGCTGCCTTCCCAATTTGAAAGCTCGGGGTAGGGCAGTCTTGTTGGACGAATCGTGGTGCATACCATTTTCTTCCGAACAAAACAAGGTTATTACAGAATGTTATTATATTTATTATGTTACTTTAATGTATTGTAAATTATGCATTGATTAAAATTAAGAATATTATAAGACATTCATATTTATGCTTCATCTTTGCTTGTATCATTCTCTTAAAGTGTACAAGACTAGATGATTTATCATGTTGTACTGATCATGTAGAAGCTTTAGTATGATATAAGAGTCAGAATGTGTTACATTTCTACAGCACAACATTTAAACACTTGTAATTTTAAGAATAAGTTCATGATGATCTCTGAGGTGATACCATGTGTTTGTCATTTGTAGTTTATTTTCTAGTTTAAATGTCTTTGTGGTGTTGTGACAGAGACTGAACAGTGTTCTGAAGAGACAGTCACTTGCTTCATTTTTTGTCCTCAAGGTGAGATGAACTTTAAGGGTCATATAAGAGAAAAATAACCTGCAATGAATGCTGCACTTGAAAAAATTAATAATTCAATTTGTGTTTTTAATGCTTAAGCACCAGTTTGATAGTGCAATAAGCAATGTGATAATATTGATTAAACATTACATCACTGTCATGTCATTCTTTACTTTTTGAAGTCTGATTAGTGCTAATGTTCAATTCTTGCTTTAGTCATAAGAAAACTAGTAAATGGATAAAATGATTGTCTCCAGAACAAAACAAAGTTTTGTTTATATTTGAGGAAAACTCGTTTTTCTTGAGTTATTTTTTGTTTTTTTAATATTGTACAATGTTTGTTCTTTTTGTTATGGGTGTTTATGGAATGACATTCTGTATCCTAGTAAATGCTCAAGGAAACGTCCAATTATAAATGTTCTGTGACTACGACTTTGTGTTATTTTTTTACAAAATCTGCAAACGAGAGAGCCCGGAATCCATGAACATTTCACACCCAGCATGAGTAAAAGGTCACAGTAAAAATTACAAATTTTCGACAGAAAAACGTTTATAACAGGGTAACGAAAAAGTGGATAAATCCTATTGCTAAATTTAGAAAAAAATCCTCTCTCGCGTGGAGTAGCAAGAACCTATGTTTTGTAGGTCCTTGAAACCGAAAATCGAATGACGGCAAAACGTCTCTCTGCCCGTCTGTGAACAATGCTAACGGCTAACCCGTTCGGCCGATTTTCTCCAAATTTGATATTCCCCAATCGATTTGGCTGATACCACGTCCCGTTGAATTTGAAACCGATATTTTAATTTTTTGGGGGAGGGGTTCTTTACATAAAGCCTCTGGGATAATTTCAAAAGTTAAGAAAAGACTTCATTGTTTTTTTATTAAATTTTTTTGTTTGATAGTGTGAAGGAAAGGAGTAAAATAACTCTTTTATGCCTTATTTTGATTGATTCATATGCAGCATGATATTATTACATAACTGACTCTAAGGGACAAGAAAATGTGTTGTTTTAGCACCACTACTTGTATTAATTGAGCGAATGTTATGGCCTGCAGATTGTAGATACGAGAACTTCTTTCAGAACCCAATGTTGGAGTTAAATATTATGAAGAAGAAAATTCCGATTGTAAATCGCAATATAAATGAAAAAGAAAGTATACATTTAGAAATGAAATACAAAGTAGGCTAAGAGGATTTAGAATAATCATTATAACATTGCGGAAGACACAAATTTATTCACAGAACAATCCAGTGCAAACCAGGTACAAACGTTTTAGTATAGTTTCAAATTTTTGACGGTGGTGGCGGTGACTGCAGGTTGGCAGCGCCCTGATTAAAGGTGGTTTTGATGCAAACAAATGTTATTGTGGACACACACGGCTACAAACGAGTTACAAACGAATGGTAATGGTTCCAGAGGTTGTCGCTGTGATGGCGGTGCCAAGTTCACGGACATGGCGGTCGGCGCGCACGGCTGCGTCCGGGCCGCCCAAGGCACAGACGCCCTCGCCCGTGCTCGGCCCGCGCTGTTTATTTATCGGCGCGATCGTCTGTTTGCTCCCGCCGCGCCGCGCCGCGCCCGTCGCCTCTCGCTCGTCTCCGCCGATCGGCCGAGTTGAGCTCGGAGCCGGCTCCTCTGCTGACTCGGCAGCGACTCTTACGGGGACATTAGAATTCGAATCCCAACGGTGGCGCGGTTTCATCATTAAGCATATAGTTATGTTGAATATAGACTCTGTACAGCTGTAATTTTGGCAATCTAGCAGGAAAAAAATTTCTTTCGAAAATTCAAAGTTAACAAATGAAAAACAAATTTTTTGAGAAATTTTGAAAGTCATACACTACTTGAATTTTGAATGAATGAAGGGAAAGAAAAGCAAGCTCCCATGTAATAAAAATCTATTTTTAAGGACAAATAAGCGATAAATTTTGGGCTCTTATCCATGTTGTCCTTCGGAATAATACTTCCTGCCGCGACAACATGGAAACGATAATTTGAATAACTATATTTCCCACTGAATTCTAGAAGACGTGCACAGAAAATGAAGTTACATTTATGTCTAGAAGCAAAACAAGGGGCCATCTCAGCATTTGCTGAATGGATCAGGGAAACTGGACGAAACACCTGATCGAGATGGGGGTCATTGACCCAGGAGCTGTGATACAATACTTGTTACATATTGTTTAGAATTATACAGTCCAGTGGTAAATAATACATTAAATATCACTGTTAAAATTAATGTTACTTTCGTTGTGATGCTCAGCTTTGAGTAAGGCCAGATCGATCGGGTGTTTTCAATTCCCACGCTTAGTTGAGATGCTGGTGTTGTTCACAGACGGAGAGACTGTCGGAAAGAAGGTTGGACGTTTTGAAACCAGATGTGCTACAGAATCGCCCAGACTTTCTCGTAGTAAAGTTTTCTAATTTCCTTAGTGTGGACTGGTACTGTAAAGTCTTGTCCCTCCTTCTTGCCTGCTTCCATCAATTGCGGTCAAAAGAACTTTTTTTTTTAATTTTCGCTACTCTTCCGTTTCCAAACAGTAGAACTTAAATTTTATTTTAATAATATTAAATAAGGCTATAACGTCGTCCTAAATAGCCATTTTCATTCAAAAATTTGAAGCCGCTTTCAAGAAAATGGCGATTAAGCATTACTGTAAATGCGAAATTTGAAGCTTTTTCAGAGGAATCTATAGACATTTCAAAAAACATCAATTAAAGTAATGTAAAGTACATTTACTAACAAATGAAGTAATGTATACAAATTGATGGAAATGTGCATATTAATGGCGTGAAAGATATTTCAGAAAAAAATTACATTTGTGTGATTTTTGAAAAAACAAAAGAATACACCAAAATACACTTAACGTCATAATAAACAGTGCAATTAGCACTATTCATTGAAAAATTTGATGAAAAACTTTGGACCGATTTTTGAGATAATGGCTTTTGAGCGTTTCTGAAAAGGCAGGATTTAGAGCTCATATTTACAGAAAACTGTTGAGTTTTTGATACAATTCATTTGACATTATTTTAAGCACATGAACTCTTAAATCTAATAAAGTGAAAAAATCGTCTCTAGTGTAAATATTTCTGACATCAGACAAGTCAAAAAATTACATTTTGTAATTTTTGAAAAAAAAATGAATAGAGCAATATCATGTTTATGTTATCGGATGGGGTGCATTTGGTACTACCCCTACCAAAAATTTAAAGAAAAAACTTGGAGAAAATCTTAATTTTGTATGTTTTTAATTCCAAATATTTTACGCCCTGTTGCACTAAAACTACTAAAATGTTTCAAAAAGTCTCCTGAAAGAACTATTTATGAACAGCAAACTTCATTTAAAGGAATATTCTGTGTCTTCAATTTTATAATTGTAGGAAGACGCCGAAACCAATTAACACTTTTGCAATTTTCCAAAATTTGGAGTTTACCGTGAAAATTTGACCTATGCCACCATTATAAGTGTATTTTACTCTGTTGTTGCAACAAATTTAAAGAACAAATATGCAGCCGATTTTGATAAAATTTGTAAAATGTCCAGGGGAAATCATGTAAAGTACCCCCAAACTTTTAAAGGATGTTTTTCAAAGCTTCACCTAGAGCCTGAGGGACAGGGGTTTCTTCAATTGCGAAAATATCGTACCTGTGGTTTAGGCGCTAAATTTGTTCATATAAGACAGACGGACAGACAGACGGAAAGACGGATGGACAGATGTTTGGAAAAAAACACTTTTTCGATATCAGGAGACTTCAAAACGCGTATTTCCGTTGAAATCTCGAAATCGATTTTCCGTAGCATTACATAACTTTCTCTATACTACATTTATTACTCCCGTATATACGTATGTATACGACAAAGTAAAAGGAACCCTTTTCGGTGTCAAAATCGTTGAAATGTATACATTTATTCATTATATACATTTCTCTGTATATACCTACGTATCTTAGGGACTAAAAAACAAAGAGAAGTAACATCAAACTGCTTAGATACAGAGAACAATAACTTGAGACAATACAGAATGGTACAGACTTCCAGGTACTAGTTAGTTTTCGAATTTCTTTTATCTGGGCTACATTTTCGATTTTACCTCAACCTCTTCCCAGTTAACATCTATCACCGAACAAAGTAGATTTTTCCACATTTTTTTCTCACGTTTACGGTTTCATAATCGTACAATTAAAACATGACTTCAAGAATATTACAGTAAAGTAAATATGGAAATTTCGTTGACCTCGGTAAATATGGAAATTTCGTTGAGTAGTTTTGAGCCAATTTGAAAAGAATGCATTAAGAAAGTGCAGAATTTATAAATCATTTTCACAAAAAAATTTTAGTTTTCAAGAAACGTAATAAAACATCATTTGAAGCACAACAAATTCAAATATTTATACAAATTTGTACAGAATTTTTAACTCTAACCCTTAAAACAGTTTAATTTCAAACTATTTCGCCGGAAATTCATAGTAGAGTCCACAATGCAATAAAACCGTCTCTCAAGGCGGGAAATTGAAACTGTGAGTTTGCCCATGTCAAAAATAATCTCCTAACGATAGGAAAACAACACGCAATCAGACGATTTTGGAAGAAACACTATCCCGGCATTTTTAACCCTCAAATTGCGCACTTAAAAAAAGACTGGTATGGGGTTTTGGCAGATTTACTTATCTTTTCCCACACTTGCCTTAATAAACCCTTCGTTTAGAAGTTATGCGTACACTTGTAGAAGAAAACTATCTAATCTGCTGCTGTAATTAAAGCTGTGTCTCGTTTATCAAACCGAGGTCAAATAGGCAGTTTCTGTGAACATGTCATACCTTTCCAAACTACACTTGTGTACGTGTGTAAACAAACGAGGAATAACCCGATATCGATTCGAGGTGCACGAACTTTTCGTTGAAGTTAATTCGAGCACGTGAAAAGAAATTTTCATCCCAATTTACTTGGCATATATTGCTAGCTAACCCTGTTGTTAATGGAAGAGGGAGTCTATCGAAGAACATTAAAGAAACAATTTGAATTTTTGTATTTTTTTTTATTTTTGTTTTTTTACACAGCTCAATGGTCAGTAATATGACATGAAACACTTATTAAATTCGATATGCACATTTTTGCATTCTGTGCATTAGAGATCATTGCATAATATATTTATTTCATTTTGCTGTACGTCTGTGATGAGTGATCATCATGACTACTTTCACATTTAGAACTAATTGCATCTTAAGAGATACATTTGCTGCATAAAGTAAATAGAGCCTGCTTTGAATGAATTCTTGCTGAATAAAACAAATGATTTGTGCGACCATTTATAATGCTGTGTGCTTCTAGTAAATAGTGGAGCGGCCACCGCAGCCGAAGCAGCCGAGCAGCACGCGTCCCACGGTGCGAGCTGCCCTCGCCCACTAGCGGCGCCTGCAGATCACGGCGCCCACGCCGTCGACGCCGCCGTCGACGTCCTCGACGCTCAGGTCCGGCAGCTCTTCGGTTCGTGCGAAGCCGCCACTCTCCGCGCTCCTTCCTTCCGTCTCCCCGTCTTCGTTGTCGTCGAGGAAGCCGTCTTCGTGAATTGTGTGGAAGCGCAGCTGCACACCCTTCAGTGGGGTGGCCAACTCGCAAAGGCAGCGATTGTCGGAGTTGTCGACTCTCTTCCCAGTCAGTATTTCCATGTTTCTCAAGCGGAATTCGGCGAGAAATTTCTTTGGGCACTCGCCACTGATCAACCTTTCTCCCTCTGTTGCTTGAGTAGAGGAGTAATGATTTCCTCTTTTAGATATTTCATTGAGATGAACATTTTCTCTCTGCTCGATTTGATGAGCAGACATTTTAACCGACCGTCTGGATAGCCACGGTGTCTCCAATATTTGATAAACCTTGCTTCCGAACGATGCTTTCTTTCCTTCTCCTTCGAAAGGAAATTGAAATTGATTGGGAAACGGAGTCTTGATTTTTGTTCCTTGGTTTTCGGAGTGCAAGTTTTGCATTGTGAAAGACCTTCTCAGAGTTCCATGTTTTTTACCTTGGTGTGCGCCTTTCGTTTTGCAGTTGGCGGCGTCTGAGTTTTTCATAAGAATGTCTGTTGTCACGTCGTCCTGAGTGAGTTTATTCTCCACGCGTTCGTGCTGCATTTGTGTGTGTTTGATATTTTCGCTGTATATCCCTCCTTTATTGTTATTTGATAAAGAAGTTTCGTCATTTTGTTCATTTAATATTGGCTCAGACTCACGTGAATGCAATAAAATAATCATAGAGTTGATCATATCGGCGAATAACTTGAGATTGAGTAGAATGTCATATTCAAAATATTTAAAGTTAAATTTCAAAACTATTGTGTTATTTTTGGGAGTTTTATGCAGCAATTCCCAGACGTGAATAGCTTGCAAAGTCCCATTAACAAAATAACACATTTCTAACTTGTACATTTCATCGACTCAGAGTATATCATTTCTCCAATCAAAATAAGAGTCGCGAATGACAAGCAAATGATGTGCCTGGAACGCCAAAGAAAAGTCTTGTGCGCTTTTCTGAGCGGTAGGCGTGTGGCTACCTGTGACGTCGACTGAGCGGATCTCCATGAGCGACCAGTCCCCACAACGGTGGAATTGCTTTGACGAGTCTCCTATTTCAAGACCTTGCAACATGGTTCACACACCGCCAGCTGCTAATGGAACGGGGCAGGATATACTGAGTCGCAGGTAATGCCAGACACGCTCTCTGCACAATAAGACCTTGTTGCGTTTCTGAGGTTACGCCTCGACGGGCGACAATGGGAGCAAGAGCCCTTGTTTAGAAGAGTGTGTTGAAGTAGCCTATTATTTCCCGTGTACGTACGAATATATTGAGACATAAACGGGCGGCGGCGGCGGCGGCGGCACCTGTGAAGGTCGGCCTGCACGGTGTTGCAGACAAGATGTAGTGCAGTTTTACCTCCGTCATTTTTTTTAAAAAAAGCGGTTTTCGCAGCGAACGCAAAATACATTACTTACTAACTATTGGGCGGAAAATTCATAGCATAGTCTACATTGCACCAGAACCGTCTCTCAAGGCGGGAAATTGAGACTGTGAGTTTGCCCATGTCAAAATAATCTTCTAACGATAGGAAAACAGACCACCCAATCAGACGTTTAGGAAGAAACACGTTCTCGGCATCTTGAATTCTCAAATTGCGCACTTAAAATAAGACTGGTGTGGGATTTTTGGCATATTTACTTACCTTTTCCAACACTTGCCTAAATAAACCCTTCGTTTAGGAGTTATTCGTGCACTTGTAGAAGAAAACTACCTAGTCTGCTGCTGTAATTAATACAACTTCCCCTTCACCAGCCGGAGGAAAATAGGCAGTTTCTGTGAACCTTTCCAAACTACAGCTGTGAGCGTGTGTAAAGTAACGCGGACCATCCTGATTTCGATTCGAGGTGCACGCAATTTTCGTTGAAGTTTATTCGAGCACGTAAAAAGTAGTATCTAGGTACTGTAGACTGACAATAGACAATACCAGGAGGGTATAATGCTGGTCAGCTAAAATGGCCAAATAAAGTGATAACTTGTAAAAAATGTCACTATCGAATGAGGACATGTACTCATACTCGATTACGTTTACGTGGTATTGTATGTTTTTAAAGTTTATGTTTGCAATTAATAATGATTATATCCGTCATTCATGTGGTTTGTGTTAGTTTGGTATTGTTGCTTATGATGGATCATTGATATTGTTGCTTGTGATTCGCATTTTGTGTTTTGCTCTTTTTCATAAATCTGAATTTCGTAATTTTATTTACTTTATTAATTTAATACCACGCTTTTGAGTTTCTTATATACTAAATCATGCCCGACGTTTACTGGTGTCAATTTGAAACAAGCCCCGTCTTTCCATTTAAAAACAAGCCCCACTTGGAGCAACATTTTCAAACATAATGATTGCTGATAAATATGATTTGGGCGCCAGGAAATGGTTACACTTGAAAACTAATTGTTCCTATGTAATTTAAATATCTCTCATTCCAAAATTATGTTGTGCTAGCTCAGTTAATTGGGGTTGAAAGTTCATAATTTTTGCTACTTAC
Organism: Teleogryllus occipitalis; assembly: GCA_011170035.1. Lineage (NCBI taxonomy): Eukaryota > Metazoa > Arthropoda > Insecta > Orthoptera > Gryllidae > Teleogryllus > Teleogryllus occipitalis. The sequence goes on from BLKR01004139.1 coordinate 50,028, forward strand.
TTGCAACCAATTATTCAATCTGCCATCCATACGGAGTGGCGAGGAATCTGAAAATCTTATTAAAATGCTGGACTGCAGGTAACGAACAATGATAATCAGCTTTCTTTCAACTTAAAAAATTGGAATTTATTATAGTGATAATCAAAATGAATTCATCCTTGGTCATGACCACTTTTCTCAATATTACATTAGTTATAAAACCGTTTTATTCATTCGTGGGTCTTCGCGCGCTCTTCACTTATTCGTGGGATGGCGCCCCGTAGAACCTTCTCCGTCGACACAGCAGAATCTTGCTTTTGGATAAAGTCCTCGCCTAATGTCCGTGTCTGGTTCCAAATTCTCCCGGCGATACTATTATAATCCGTGACTTCCCTCTCTAACGTCTCGGGTGGACGCCTAGATACGTATTTTTCTTCTTACAAGAACGCTCTATCCTAATATAAGAAACGATAGTTAATTTTATACAACTCTCAATTACAGTCTTTCCTCGATCTAGTAAAATATGTCAAGAGCCGACCCGCTCATCACCGCAAGGCTCTAGCGAATGAGTGTTCTTCTAAAGACTCGGAAGCTTCTGAATTTTATGTCTTTTTCTTTCGTCTCTCAAATCAATGCTTATCCCGCCTCTGTTCTTTCATTTCAACCTAACGAAAAATGATCCTTAACACCGGTTGTTTATTTGTCTCATAGCGACCGCCTCGCGATCGTCTATTGATATCTCTATATTCTATGTCAAATAAAATGACATTTCCATAATAAAAATGGTTCGTCATTTTGGTATATCACAATTTGTAAATGGTCCGTCAGTCACAGTTGGACCACTTCCCATATACCAATCGACACACATGAGGTGTTATTCGACGCGATCGGTCTCCTGATGGGGAACTGATAATTTATTTTCGGATCCGGTCAGAAGATTTTAAGAAATTTCCAAAAATGTTGTTTGGAAATGATTTGGCAAGAATTTGTTTCTGCGTATTGGCGTTGCAATATTATTGCATGTATGTGGAATTAAACCAACGCCATCTAAATAGATATATGTAGGTAGAGTTGAATAAGGCCCTGTACTCAGTGGCAATTTGGTCGCCCCCACGACCCCATAATTTTCTTTCACGAGGATTGCAACACTAATCGTGGCCATTTCTAAGTTAAACAAAAAAAATTAGGCGGCAGCTTTCATTTAATTTTCATTTGTATTACCGTACTAATAAAAATACATTTGCAAAACATGTACGAACAGTATTGCCTTTGGACATATTAAATTAGATGAACTTTAAGTGAATACGGAGGAAACCAAACAGTGAGTAATATTAGAGAATGAAAGGGCATTTACGTTCTTACGTTAAACTTCTCACATTTACGTTCTTACGTGCAAATGCGGATTTCAAACTAATGTGACTAACAACTTATTCTTATTACATTTAATTAAGACTTAATTCACATAAACAAATAAAACAGCCGCCTGTTAATGTTTATATACATTCGCCTTCAAAACCAATAATAGAGCAATTGTGGAGAGAGAAGTGAAGATTAGATTGAGTCTGAGGAGTTTTCATCTCTTCAAAAATTAGGGGACGAAAATATGGAAGCGTGAAGCAAATACGCGGAATCAAATGAAGTTTTGCGATAGAATTTTCGGAACTAATTGAGGACGATCTTAATATAGAATAACGATAAAAAACAACAGTGATCTTTTTGTTGAATGTTTGCAAAATAGCGTCCGAAATTTAGCTCTTAAATTCTAACTATTCGCATCATCCATACCTGTAAGTATTTTTTATGGATATTGGATATTACAATTTGCATTATTACAAGTTCATGTCCCTATGGTCGTAACATACAAGACCTTTGTGTGGTGAGAATTTTTGAACGGGAGTATAACATTATTACCCGCTACAGTTTATTACTATGTCCAATACCAAAGACTAAGAACTTACTTGAACAAAGCTATTCATAACATTTAGAAATTTTCAACACTTGAAAATACTTTTAAAACAGTTTACAGCGTCGGCAATGCCAATTCAAGCAGTATATTATAATCTCCTAGCATTGCACCATGCAAATTACCTAACAATAGTTATTTACGATATAAGTGTCGTAAAGCATCTTACTATAATACGAGATTGGAAAATGACCAAATTAGGCCGTTAGATGGTTTGATAACCTATTGAGTATTGTAATCAGATGTTACGAAACGAATATCGTACGTGTTAACCACTTTGTAAACATTTGTTACATTTAATGTGAAATTTTATCCTAAGCCTTCATTTAGTATTCACATTTTTTCTCCTATAAATAGCGACACTGTTCTCAACGAGGAGAACAATTAAAACATACTGGTTTATATTTTTCGACATGAGTAAATATAGTTCAGATTCGGAAATAGAAATAGCAGAAACGCCACTAGAGAAACATTGTTAAACAACAAATGAAACAAATCAAGAAAGAAATATGAACGTGAGTATTTAATTTTTAAAGATTGGTGCGAAAAAAAGTTATTTCAATATTGGAAAAATCTTTTGATTGCTTACTTTTCTGCCAAGTCAGAGAAGAAGAAACCAAGTAGTCTTTGGACCCACTACTCTATGTTAGAGAGTACAATATAGTTTAATGACAATATTGATAATTTATTTATTTTACGTCAAAAAACAGTTGAAACTGCGTATGACGTGCTATGGGGAGAAGTGAATTCTGAGCACATTTTCAAAATTCTGTGATCCCTACACTGTCATATACTACATCAATTTTGAAAATTAAAACGCTGATATATATAACGCTATATAAACACTGATATATAAACGTACTGATATCAGTACGTTTACTCAGTTATTGGAATTTTTAAAGAGGAAAAGCGAAGGATACATGACAAAGAAGTCCAAAATATTTTCAAAAGAAGAGTGGCATATTGCACCATTAATTTACCGCCCTAGTGTCGTAATGAAGTACATACTCACACTAAGGCAGTACTGATTATAATGGCATAATGTTTGACTTTACCTAACGAAAGTGGATAAAACAAAACAATCGCCCTCAACAGCCCAAATAGGGTTTATTATCAAAAATTCATTAACATGACATTATTTTCAATTGGTACCACCTACTGCAACTGCAAGAGGCATCAAAAATTTAAATATTATTTTCAAGAATTACTGTGTCTTACATAAAATTCATGTCCTTATTGATGATTCAATTCCACATATCAATACAAGAGTTTTAGTCACAGACCTTTTAGTAAGATTATTTGATGTAATTCTGACTTCCATCACACTTCCATCCATGGCCATGCTCGTAGACATTGCCCATAGAATTTAACGCAGAGTGGACAGTATTCAAGAGAAGCTCTTCGATATTTTATAATCATAAAAGAAGAACCACAGCCTCAATAATATGCTGTTACAATTGATGAAAACTTGCGGGTTTCTTACTGTTAGGGAGTGCATTAATTAGTCAAGTAAATAATACGTTACTATGAACTAAAGTAGGTGATGGGAATGATTCAGAAAACATTGTAAATGAATGTCGCTCAAAGTTTGTAATAAATTGAGGATTAATTGTAAATTCAATGATTTGACTACCTTAGTCTTGCACATATTTATCTCTATGAAATATATTTTGTAAGAAAAATGATTGGTATTGTCATTTTTAGAAGAACAAGTGGGTCTTCTGAATGTCCACAGAAGGTGTGATAGATATTCTACAGAGTCCTTAGTTTTCTGTAGTTCGCTAAAATCCGTTTCACACCTATAATTTTGTGAGATCTTAAAATTACATGAAATTGCCAGCGAAAGTACTGTGAAGTTACTCAACAGTAATATTTCGGCCAGCCCACGGTTTCAACAAGGTTCCCCGACGTTTCTAAAGAATGCATCAACTGCATGTACTTCGAAAATTGCAGAATAAATTCTGATCTGTAAATATCTTACTAAAACCTCAAGCAAATGCCCCTAGACACTGCGGAAGAAATACGAACAAAATTAATACATTTTAAAATTTAAATTCACATTGCCTACGTTTCAGATAATTTCATTGTCGCAAGAGAAGTGGGTTGCAACAAAGCCCGCTAAAACATTTTATTTTTGTTGTCTCAAATACTCGCCTTCGAAAATTGTTCCAACTTCGTACGTTTTTCAATAGAGTTAAAATAATATGAAATAATAAATGAACGAGCACTAATATAAACAAATTTGTAGATATGGCAGTTAGATATTACTCATTTCTATGTTACATTACATTATATACATTCCAATAAACGCTCAATGTGTAATAATTAGTACATTTGGTGGAAATTTTCAAGAGTTTATCCTGTTACTTATGTCTGTTACGGGGGCCCCACAATACATTGACTGGAATTAAGCTATGTAGGGATTGTACAACAGCTCACACTTTCCTGAATTATTTCTAAATTTGGAATTTTTGAAAATTCATTGAAAATTATGCCTGTGCTCTTCTATTAAGCTCTCTTGTTCTATCAGTAAAAAAGGAAAAAAAAAATGAACGGTGTTTGAAAAATGTTTTTTAATTAAACTAATTTTAAACACAAATTACGCGAAAACTACTTGTTTTTTCAAAACATTGTACCTTATCTTTTTAAGTATTTGAATTTTTAGAACTGATTTTGTTGAAGGCAAAATCTCTATCTTCAGTTTTGTAGTTTGCATATGTTAACTTTTTTTTCGAAAATACAGTGTTCGCTGGAAATGAGATCACGTATTATTTCACATGAGGGAGCGTGTCATTTCGCCAGATATAATACATAGGGAGACATACACTATTATAACAACCATAATCACATTAAAACTGGGTCTGATACAGAAATTCTGAAATTAGATCTGGATTGAGAGGCAAATTATCTTCCATAAACAGTGTTTCCTGATACAGAAAAAAAAATTGTGGACCAGTGTCATACGCTTATCGCTGCCCCAGTAGTTTTTTCCCCAACCACACATTGTTGTCATCTGCTCTTCCCCCATTTTGTCTCGCGCCCACACCCCTTCCTGCGCCTCAATGCTCAACATCTCCCCCCAAACTCTCTCATCCCTTCCCTTCAGAGAGCCCCGTCTCGCGCCACCCACGCGCGCCGCCCCGCCCCCTCGCCTTGCGCGAACGCACGCAATCACACGTCGGGGGCGCGATTCCGAGAAAGCTTCCAGGCGCGCGTTCGCGCAAAGAAATGTGATCGTATTGATGCGACGAAGCCAACGCCTCTTCCATTCCGCGGCACCGCGCCGCGCCGCGCGGCGCCCCCAGCATTCTTCGTGTTGTCGTTCGGTTACGCTCGTTGACCTCGTTGCCTCGCAGAGCTGCTTTGTAGATGGCGATTCGGCGGCCGAACTTCTCTGAGCTGACGTGTTAAATGCAGTCACGTTGCGGGCTGCATTCGTAGGAGGGTCCCAAAGTCGCCTTGAATATTTCATAATTTATTTGAATTGACTACATTATGAAGAAGTAATATATAACTTTTTGGTAATGCTTTATTGAGATCTTCTATTTTATTTCATTTTCTATTCCCATTAAGTAGTTTTACAACTCATTTGCCTCGGTGAATCTAATCGTTTCTCCTAAATGGAAAATACGTCTTCGATATTCCATCGTAATAAAATTGTTTTTTCTCTTTATTAGTTATGCTTTAGCAAGTTGTTTGATTAACACTAAGAGGACGTCTATTTCCTTTCTACCTAGAAGGAGGAACCCGTCATTTTTATGGGTACGATATTTTAATGTGATCATCAATACATTCGATCGGATTTAATCTGCAACTTCTATATTGTTAACGAATTTTATATTTGTGCGAAGATTTTTCTTACATATATAACAATGAATTCCTATATCAATAGATAACATTAATATTTAATATAAATTAAAAAGGGTTTAATTTTTATTTTGTGAAGTTCTTGAAACTCCGTAAACGTTAATTAATCAAACTCTCCAGAAGCTCCAAAGCAGCGTGCACAATTATATAAGGTGCTTCTATTACACGATCCATACACACATTTGTTGCAGAACTTGATATTCTTCTAATTCTTCGTGCCTTTACATCCTCTTGTCTCGCAGCTCTTGCGAATGTGCTATTGTCAAGAGTGCTGATAGTTGAGGAAATAATTTGCTTCCTTTTTATTACGTAGACATATGCTATTTCGTCTGATAAATTGAAGATATAATATCGGTAAGATATTTTCTCTCCCGTTACATCCCTGTATAATATATATGCATTGATGGTCGCAACACCCAGAACATGGAAAAATACGTTCTGCAATCTACACTCGAATTTCACAGAATACAAGCACGCCATTTGCTCTAGTACGTCAAGAAACATTTTTCATTTTAAACTTGTACAATCACTGCAAGTTTCTTGGAGATGCTTTTATCAGTAGTAAAGGTTCAATGCAATCTGCTAAGAATCATAACGTTTTTATTTACTTTTCCCTGATAGGACGCCAAAGTTGTTAGATAAAAACCTAATACCCGTCAAAATGACGCATCTCTGTCCCTTTAGCAGCATTTGTAAATATCGAATTTAAATTTCAGTGTAAATGGCTTTTTTACTTGAAATGCGTAAAATATGATTAAATATTAAAAGCCACAAAGCGCTGAATTTACAAACCACATACATCGTTGAGAATTTTAGATAAAAAATGAGTCACCTACCAAAATGATGGGTGCCGTCGTCGCAGTGAAGTATCCCCTATTTAAAAACATTCGTCTTACCCAACAACCTCGACATGATGTTTATTTACATTTTGTGAGTAGATTAAACGGTCCATTATTAAATGCAATATATTACAGTTTTGTACAGTAGATTATATAGCACATTATTTTATCCAATGCAATAAAGAAAAATGTCAAAGTCAATATGATAACATCAATCTCATAGACTATAGTTACAAAATCTGTTAAAATATTCAAAATGCAATCAGCAAATATTAAAATTTGTATATTACAATATGTTAAAACAAGAAGTTCTGGTACTCGTAGGTAATGAACACTCACCCAACCACTCTTATGTCAACCAAATTGCCCATAATGGCATCTCGTGCCACTTGCAAGATCAATAATTTGTATTAGTTTTACTAGTGCTCATATCCAGTATTGCCAAATATTACAAATTGTTTTAACTGCTGAAATCCGGAACTCTTCTCCATTAATGTCGCAATATCCGAGGCACCTAAACTGATGTAGCCTTCTAGCTGCATGGCATGCCCATTCGCTTTCGCCTCTCAATGTGCAGCGCTGTGTTGCCACTTCTCCCTCGGGGGCCAACCGCGACCGCACCCCCCGGCCCGTGAACTCGTAATACCAACCGCAAAGTTTCTAATAACGTATTAGCAGGACTTCTGGAATTAATTCCACAAAGGTTTCATAATCAAGTCGCCGCCAGGGACCCGCGCTGCGCGCCGCCTCCCGGACAGAGGCTGCGAGCTGGGCGGGGGCGGAGCGCAGGTTGGCGTAATGAGTGCCCCTCTGGAGCACAGAAGCACACATTCCTATCGTTTTATAACGCATTGACTTACTCGCTTCAATGGCTATACGGTTAATTAAAGAGCAATGTGTCAAATAAAAGTACTCATTATGAGCCTTTCACAGTTCACTAATGTCGTAATTGTTATTGCTGATAATGAGTCAAATTAATACCATTCTTTTTAAAATTCAAAATTGATTTGTTCTTAATAAGGAAATAAGTTGTAAACGTTTTTGTAACTGCGTATCAATATCCCAGAAAGAAGTGTAGTTTAAAATAAAATAGTGCGTGCTGTATCACGGCCACCAAAATGAAAGAATGACACGCAACCATTGGTTCCATATGCACGTAAGCTGCAAACTATCAAATTGAAAATAAAGGAAAATAGAAACATAGAGATAGGTAAAATTATAATTGATAAGTTGATATTGTTGCATGTGGTTTTGCGTTTGTTGGTGCGCAATTAATCATCCCACTGTTTTCACAAGTACTTTGCATCTATGTGTTGCATGGAATAATGGGTACTCAAGAACATTTCTTCAGCACGCAACTTTATAATGTATACAACGACTGCAGGTAAATTTTATGAATAAACTTTTATTTGAAAGAAATACACCAACGTCGCTACATTCTGAATTTAAAAAAGGAACCATTAAACCTGGATATTTCAAGAGCAACACTTGAAGTGATACTAATAATTATGTTAATTACATAGTATGTGTTGAATGCTGTTAGTAAATGAACATCAACAACTATCATCAAGTTTCGTTGAATACAGATTATGGTAAGGTATGGTATGAGTATACCATATGTTGAAGATAGTCTTTCACACTTTTAGTAAACATCGAGGTAGAATAATTAGAGTTGTTTTAAAATGAAGTGATATTACAAGGAGGCTAGAAGAAGCTACAACATACGCGCAAAAATAATAATGAAAAAAGTTTCAAACTTGATATTGTCTTTTTTCCCCACAAGTTTCGAAACGAATTTTTTCTTATTAGTAGTTGCTTTCATGTTTTGAACATGAACATAGACAATACATACTCCACGGTACTTAAGTATTTTTTATTATTTAAATCATCTGATGTTTTTAGTGATTTCTCTTCATGTTCACTTGAAGAGTAAGTACTGTTTTTAAAGTGTTTACTATCTGTAGCCAGTTTTTAACGGCCTTGCTTTCATCGTCGGACATTTTATTAATGTTCAGTTTCTGTTTTGTTATTATATATAGTAAGTTTCTATTCACTTTGTTCTCCATACACCATCTCCAGATATAACGATATATTTCGGACTAAAAAGCTTTTTTTTTATCCTAATGATGCATAATTTTCAAACATTCGAATATTTTTTTGTCATAACAGCAAGTTACCTCCTGCATTTGAGAGGGAAACCTAAAGCGCAAGCGTCAGAGGGAAGCGAGGGATGGGGAGAAAAAGGGAACTGCGACCTCCTCGCGCTGTGGGAGCCAGTCACCCCGCCCCCACGACAGATTTAGTGTTCTTTTAATTGTTTCAAACTGGTCGTCGTTATTAAAACTTCCCGCTCGCGCGCGCGGAGGCCGTCTTGTGTTTTACAACTGCAAATCGTTGTTCCGAGAGAGGGCAGCCTCTCGACGGACGATGTGTTTCGAGAACTCGTTGCTACAAGGCCGCCCCGCCCCGCCCCGCCCCGCCCCCGCCCCCGCCGCGTCACCAGAAGGTCTCCAGGAAATAGTTTCCCCGGCGACTCGTTCGCTGGGGCGTAATGAACGAATTGTCAAAGTCGCGCGTAGTTGGTATGCGCCGGCCACAGGCGTCGCGTTCCTGGAGCAGCGGCACTGTGCGCTTTGACTGAGCCTCTTCAAGGGGCCCTCAGAAGCTCAGACAATCTGCGCCTTAATTAGCGCCTGAAATTCGCTCCACGACCGCCCTGCCGCGCCACTACAAGACACTGGTCACTCGAGGAATAGCTCAGGCTGACAAAAATTAAACTTATTGTTGCGAAAAAGTCACTTCACTTCAAAGCCATGTCTAATTATGCATCATTCGTCTCCACCGCACCCTCGTTTTAAATACACGCTTGCAGTGTAACCACACACCGTTTGGTTTTTGTTTTCTTCAAAATGTTTAATTCGTGTAGTGTTTCTAGTAATTTATCAACATTTTAATGTTTTCTAGCTATATTTTCCTCCTTGCTTCGGTGCATAAGTAATGTTTGATGATCATAAAACGTTTGCGGGATAACGTGGCCTCCCCATCAATCACAAATCCATTGTAAAAAAATTTCATTAAATAATATTTATTCGCTATTTTCTAAAAAGTAGCAAAACGCTGAAATTGCTTGTTTATGGGGTTTGTTACACCCTTAATCTGATACAGCCTAATATCTATATATATATATATATATATATATATATATATATATATATATATATATATATATATCGATTTGTACACTTACCACAAAATGGCACTTCCCAAATTTCTCTATAATTTTTTTCTTGTGGTGTTGTGGTGTGCAAGAGAAGGTTCGATTAAAAGCCCCCAGAAAGTACACGGGGCCATTTCCTTCTTGCAAAACAATTCTCGGATACTTCTGAGAGAACGGGAATTCAGATCTTACAGATAGTTTTCCTAGAAGTTCGCCGAATGCTCAGTAGAATGCGCGGAAATCTTCGGCTCTGCATCTGCGCGCGGGGCGTGTGGGTGAGGAGGTGGTGGTCGGAAGGGGGGGACGAGTGAACGAGGGAATGGGAGGCGCGGCGCAACGAGGCAGGCGCATTCATGAACTTGGCCGAATGGGATGACTTTCCACTCGCTTACTTTGGTCTCGCAGACCCCGTCGCCAACGGCGCGCCTTCTTCCCTCTACTCTCCTTGAAGCCTCTCCTCCCGCTCCGCCCCGTGCTGCCCAACTACTAACCCTACCACACTCGCCTGCTTCCTCTCGTCTGAAACTCCTCACCACACCTGAACGTTGCCCGTGTCCGGCACGTATGAAACTCTAACGTGTCTGTTTCTGGGCACAAACCTTGACCATGCCCTCCGAAGATTGTCCTGGATGGTGCAGCATTGCTCTGCTGATGTGCTGGTTTCTCGCAAAATCTCGTATTATTTGGTGCTGTCTTCTGATTGCTTCTGCTAAAAAACATGTAGATATCTCTGCTATTCGGGAGGAATGTTTCGCAAATCCTCATTAAAAAAATTAGCCCACTCTGGATCTAACCGTCTTAAATATCCTCGTATCAATCCAACCGATTTTTTTTTGTTTGTTTTTTGTCGTTGGTTTTTGCCAAACATAGTGTCTGTACATTTTTCTCTATTCCGGCTTCTCCATAGTTCTCCAATTCCACTTTTCCTCGGGTACTAGATCTTTGTATTCCATTCTTCCCAGCTCCATTCGTTGTGTCCACTTCTTCATGTACAAGTAAATCTTTTACCCATCCTTCATCCAGCTTCTTACTCCATCGTTAAGCGTGGCCACGAATTCTTCCCCGTTTACATATATCCTAGCTTACACTCTTACATGCGGTTTTTTCCGGATCGTTCAATACCTCGTTTTCCCGCCCTTTCTTCTGGGCTTTTCTCCCTATCCCGACATGATCTCGAATTATCCCGTAATTCGAAATACATATATTTCTCTTATCTGCTGATGTCATATATCACTTTGATAAATCTTCCACACGCACCTTAGGTGCACCTTTATTCTCAACCACTAGATCCAATCCAATATATTCACCTTCGCTTCCAATGCAGCAACACCACCACTTGGCTCCAAGTTACCCATGCCAAATGTTGACGCCATCACCCTTTCCTCTCGTAAACTTGTTCACGTCTTGTGCTCTCAAAGCTTCCTCCACGTCTAACATCCTCCTTCCACTATAGTTCGCTTTACGTGACTTTTGGACGCGGGTTCTCTCTCTCTTTTTGCAGGAGCGTTTTCTTCCTTGAATGGTGCGGAGAAGAAGTTACTCGAAAATAGACGGTAACCTAACTTGAGATGAAAGGTACTTTTAACATCTCTCAAAATCATTACACATTTTGGGACTTCGCAAACTTATATGAGGCATAAAGAAGTTTACTTCTGACAGGCATTTCAGTATTTCCTTGTCTCCTCCATTTCCTATGTTTGGTCCTTGTCTAGTTGCTTGTTTTTAGAAACAGAGAGTGGAATACAACGAAATTAACTACGATTATAAGAGAAGAACGCTGTGAAGTATATTATTGCGTAAATCAATCTTCACTTAAAAAGAACTTCCTCAGTTCGCACTTCTTTCAGGCGTTTCTAGAATAATTACAGTACTCTTTATCTACTGGTTCCAAAAAATAACATTGTTTTAAATTACTACTTATTTTAAAGCTTTGAATTTTATATTATTTATTAAGACGGACTAAAGTCAAGCCTCGTGTCAAGAAAGAGGGAAAAAAGAAAATATCGAATTCAAAAGGTGCGCACGTGTTCCTGCTTAAAACCGGCGCCCGAACGATGACGCAGTCGAACGGCGCGTGACGAATTCATCAGGTGAGCACCGCGCTGACCAATTCACAAATTAGAGTAACGTAATAGAAGAGGTCAGAAATCGCTATTGGCTAGTATTTACGGTGGTAAAAAAAGAGGGATTCGGTAAACGCGCGATCTCACCCGCGTTTTGGTGGCGCCCCGTTTTGGTGGAAGCTAAATTTTCTAGCAATGACATCGTTAGTTCAAATTTTTCTCAAAAATTTCTTTCATATTAAATAGTCCAAAAAAAGGAAAACAAGTATCCCTAGTTGCGAAAATGTTCCCGTAAAAACACTAATAGTGATATCTTGAATTTACTTCCAATATGTTCAGATCCTCTTCTCCCCAGGTAGACAGAATTGCCAAAAAACGGGCAAAGCCTGCCAAATGAACACCTTCTCCTTTAACATTGTAATCATTCGGCATATTTTGTGGAATTTTTGCTTTAATTTGTATAATCGAAAAACATTATGTACTTTATTGCCCATTTCCGTTAAAGAATATTGAAATTCATTCGTTGTTTATTAAATAAAAACCGCATTAACCTAAAAATGTACAATTTTCCTTTAAATGAAGAAATATCAAAATGAAAATTATATTATTTCTTTCAACATAAATTTCTCATTACAATGATATTAGGGTTATAGACATTACCTGGATTAAAACCACAGATGAAGCTCTCTTGCTCCACTGGGCAACACTTAAAGATCTAATTGTCTCAACCCAATATTCCCGACACGCAATTTTCGAAAATTCGGAATGATCAACGAAAACAAGAATCCCGCCATTCTTTTAAACGTCCTTGAAAGGGAAAAAAAGTGAAGAAAAAATTTAAAGAAAAAATTGGAGCGTTCTTGAGAAAACTTTATTTTTACAATTTGCATTAATCTCATCCAGAAAATACGAGAAAACTATTCCTTTTCCAACAAATTGTACCCGGCAAGAGCTGATTTTTTAGAACAGAATTTATCAAAGGCAAAAGTCTCTATTTTAAATTTTGAAGTTTTGAAATGTTAATTGTTTGCGATTTTCGAAAATACGGAGGGTTCGCCGAAAATGGGTCTAGAACAATACTTTTTACTGTCCGTTGACACATACAAGGACAAATTTTAAAGATAAATTTGAAGCAGTTTTTGAGAAAAAAATGTTTAAAAAATTAATATTGCCTATATTTCGCCCACAATTAGAAAAAAACTCATATTTTTGAAAACTTGAACATAATCTTACTTTAAGATGTGTCTTCAAAGAACAAATTTTATCGCGGAAAAAATATTTATCTTGAATATTGAAGTTATAGAAAGACGCCAAAAAAATTGAATTTTTGCAATTTTCGAAAAATCAGGGATTTCAGGGAACATGAGTCCTGCACCATTCTCTTAAGCATCTTTTTCGCTAAAAACAAGGTTGAATAAAAAAATATGTAACCATTTTTGAGAAAATTTTGAAAATGTTTTTGAGTCTTTATTTCAAGTACCCTCAAAAATCAAAATATCCATTTCAAACACATCTCTCGAGTTCTTTTAAATTAATAGAGGAATATCCACTTTGGAGAAAAATAGTTGAACACTTAAAGCGCTCGCGTTGCCTACAAACGGACAGATAAACGGAAGGACGGACACACACACACATAGACGGATGGATGGGCAGAGGGACAGACGGACGGACAGACGGATTGACAAACAGACTCTTTACCGTCAATCGATGTTTTGGTGTCAAGGACCCACGAAAGATGAATTCTGACAACGTGTTAAATGTACTATATGTGAACAAGACTTTTTCATTACCGGGGTCGGGCAATAAGAGTTTTTTCTGTCGAAAATTCGCCGTTTTCCGGTGCACGATTACAATTCTTTCTCTTTCAAAGTCAGTGCCAGAAAGTAAAATTATGTTCACATTGAAACTCAAATATCGCAACTTTCTAGTCATCTACGTACAATATTATCAAGCTGGGATAAGGATCTTCACCGGCGATGTATTTTTCACACATGGTTTTCGCAATCCTGAGAAAATTATGAAGATGAAAACATTTGCTGCATACAAGCTGAAGTCAATTTATTTGAAATTAACTAGTATCTGTTCTACACACCAAAAAAAGGATTATAAATTCAAAAAGAAGTAGTTAATATTCCTTCTGTTTGGAACTTCACGGCCAATAGAAATAACTATTGCTTGTATGAGAAACTTTTCTGTCGTGTTCTGAATAGTACAACCACCGATATGAAGTTTTTGTCTCCTCGGAGGCGTCCGGGCAGCCCCAGAGTGCCATTTAAGATGCAGCTCCGCTTGGAGTGCTCTAGCTCATGGCCTGCTTCCAACAGCTCCGGTCCCGGGACGCGAACAGAGGACCTCCGCGCATAACTCATGAATACAAAGAGACGCATTAGCATCTGTTAAGGCAATCCTTGCCGCACGATTATGCTCTTAATACGAAGCTCTAATAAGTTCACCATCTTAATATTCCAGCATCTTTATGAAACTTGGAACTTGGCTTCTAGTCTAACTTGGATTAAATTTTCTGAAAGCTATCTGAGAATAATGTGCGTCTAGAAGTTGAATGTAGAAAGTACGTCTTAGAGCACGTGCATAAAACGTGCTGTGAAAGGGAGGTAATAATATGTTTATTAAGTGCTTACTTCTGTACATTTTCAAGCTTCATTTTACTAATACTATCATTTTAAATAGTATTCTCTCTGATTCTATTACTTGTTATCAAATAATATTCAGCATAAATGTTTTCTTTTGTGAACAATAAAACTGAAATCAAAACGCAAATAAGAAATAAGACGATTTTTTTTTAATTATCAAAATGTGTACTTTTATACATTCATGTTATGTGTTTAGCCCTGTGCATTTATTAATCCATTTTTTTGCACAATTCTTATACAATTAAAAGTGTAATACTTTTAATTTTTCCAGAGAAGGTTGTCCGGTTTTTCAAGCTTTTCGGTGAATGTGTAAAAGAGAAGTCTAGATAATGTAGAATTGTGGGAGTGACTCGGAAACGAGAAGCTGTATAATCGTCTTTCGGTCGATGACCAGATTATTCTGGCTGAAGATTAAGATTATATTGTGACCGTACAAAGTCACAATATAACCTAGTTGCACTTTTGACTAGGCTAAGCAGTGTAAGCTCTGTGACGAATAAATAAGTAGTCGCTCATTTGACTTGGGTAGTGGGGGTAAAAGCTTCAGTGAAGAGCAAGAGGTTTTTTTGGGGGGGGCGGGTTGTGGAAGGTGCCACGAGTGCGTCTGGAGGTGTCTGAGAGAAAGGCGCTGCTTGGAACCGGGAACCAGCCGACAATATTCTGGACTTCGCCTGCCAGCGTTCTAACATCGTCACCGATAAGTAGACGTGTTCACTTTTGCTTTATGCCAGTGTTTTTTGTTGTTGTTTTTTTTGTGAAAATAATGAGATCGGATCAAGACAGTTGACTTTGGGTACTGAAGGATTGTTCGGCAGAAATATTAATTCACAATAGCCTCTGAGTGAGGGCGTGTAGTACGGCGACATTATTGGCGTTACCACAACCGGTAAAGTTAGTGTGGGAAGAGTAGACCACAGACAAACAATTTTATGCTGACTGATTAAGCTTTAGCAATTGGGAGTCTGCCTTTTTCTTAGAATGTGGGAGAAAGTGGTTAAGAAGATTCATCTCAGTTGATTTGATTGAAAATGAGAGTTTTTAGTTGTTGCATGTTGAACAGTGGACGTAAATTTTTGTTAAATTAGTTGTCTTTACTTCTCAGAGGTATGAAAGGTTATTACTGCAAGTCAGAGCCTTTTGTTAATCATTATCAAGCTTCCAGTATATTGTGAAACCAATTTTGTGGTTTGATATCTCTTGTAATCACAGTAAGTGTGGGGATCAGTATCTGAAATCACATGTTAATAATTACCATGCTTTCACTATATTGTGAAACAAGTTTTTTTGGTGGAGACAAATGTGAAAGGTGTCATGGTGCATAGAATTCAGGATAATTTTTGCAATTGTTTTTTTTTTTGAAAGAGTGAAAATATATTTAATTTGTATACAATCCAGTGTATGAGTATGACTGATAACCTATCAATCAAGATCCCAAAGCCCAGAGATTAGACAAGTTCATTGGCTCAAGTTTGGAATGAGCATAATATATTTTAGGCATGACAGAAAATTAAGCTGTAGTGTGTATACATCCTGGAATATAGAAGCCAGGGTGTACGGTTGCAATATTGAATATATGTTGTAATGATCCATCGTTTCGAGACCAAAACCCCAGATGCAACTTTGCCAAAAAAGTGACAAAGAATAAACTTGTATATGGAGTGCAACGGTGCCGATAGAAAACATTTTTGTAAGTCCAAATTAAAATAAGGAATTGTAGCGCGTGAAATTTGGGGAAAATTGAACATAATCGTCCGGTAGAGCAGAAAATATAGAATGAAATAAAACAAACGGCATCAAATTCGGTCAACGCCTTCAGCAGATATAAATTGAAACATAATTGAAATTTTTTTAATAACATGAACAGAATACGGCCATTGTTGAAGTATAAAATAAAGATTATAAACAGGGTTTTTTAAGAATTATGACAAAACGCACGGACCGATTCGGCTAAAACATTGGGAAATAATAGACTAAAATACGGGAAAGACGACAAAATTAGTGTCAACTTTGTCGCACGTTCGGAAGCAGAGTAATGATAAAATATTTGGAAGTTACAATGAACCAAAAAGGATAAACAAATAATGCCATGTTAAGAAGCGAAGATAGTCTTTTGGAATCAACAGAGGAAAAAAGCAAGCGAGTAGCAATTATTTTGTTACAGAAATCTTCTGTAACAATGTAAGTTACTAGAAAAAAATTCCGATGGGAGTCAGATGTGTCGTGAACACTGGGGGGAACGCTTCGTGTGCGCGAAATTGGCGTGTTGTTAAGTTTTTCAAAAGTGTAGGAATTTAAATAGAAAATAACGTTGTGATGGGTGTTAGAACTTTGCAATACTAGGAAAAGGAACAAAATTCGGGAGTAACTTGATTTTTTTTTTAGTAGGACTTTATGTGATTGCGAATCACGAGATGTATTTTATTTTCGTGTAAGAAAATTCAACGCGACGAACATTTCGTTATGGAATATAAAAGAATAGATACCCGGATCAGTACGATTGGACGATTATTTTCAATATAAACGGATGCGAGCGGTAGTAATTTCAAGAAAGGACGTGTTCTACGACACGCGGAAAATAGTGGTGTTTCGTTTTGTCTGTTTTGCCGAGCGGTATACCGCGAACACATATAATTTTATTAGTCGGTGACGGACTGGCAGCTGAATGGTAATATTTGTGCGAATAATAGCGGTTTGCGAGAAGTGGTTTCCGAAGGCGACCGCGAGCAGGAGTAGACGGCGACCGCACATCGAAGAGCATTGGACGGCGGCCACCAGACCTCCCTGTTACGAGAGCTGAGCCGCAAAACAGGGAAGTGACACGCGTATATATGTGTGTGCCTGAGTTCCTTGCAGATGCTTCATTGAAGACGCATTCCATAACTAAAGAGAATTATCGAAGATCAAGTTTTGTCAGTAGAATTAAAAGAAGAAATAGTCAAAAGAAAAGTAGGGAATGCGCATTCGATGTATGAATGGGATTTTTATATTGTTTTGTGTTATTGTGTGTGAGTGATTTTCGTTGTTGTGTGTTATTTTTTCTGTTTGGAATGTTTATGTTATAGGGCACTATGTAGTAGTGTAGAAAGAAAGACGGTGAATTGTCACCGTATACAATGAAAAGAGGGAAGGCTAGGAAATATTAATAAACGATCGAACCAAAATGTGGTTCGTTTTTATCGATCAAAAATATTCGTCGTTATTTACCCTAGCACGCACAATCCGTTTGGATTCCTGTATAGGACCACCAGCTTACCCACGGTACTAGATAGTCGAAAAGGGAAAGAAAAAAAGGGGGGATTCATTATATATGGCTGTTCAAAGCGCGGGCGAGGATAAGCGAGGACGATAGAGAAAGATACATTACAATGTTCACTAAGTTAGTAGAAACATAGCAATTGGAGGCCGAATTAAGTGTATAAAAAGCAAGGAATCTGGAAATTATGTAGAACTAGAAGTAGATACAACTCGAGTTATGAAGAAATTGAAGTATCTGGAACTGACTCATTCTTTGCGTGAAAATTTAGTTTATATAATATTTTGGGTCAACGAACTCCAAAATCGAAGAATACGTATTTTGGGAACTTAGATTTGAAATAAAACTGTACGTTTGAGTTCTAGAGTAAAAGCATTGGTATAAAATACAAATGATGTGAGGCTCAATACAAAAAAACTTTTCTTTAAACTAACTTTTACAAAATACAAACTAAACTTTTCTTTAACTTTAAACTTTGCTATTAGGAGAAACATTATTCTTATATTACAATGGATTTTCACGTGAGATTTTAATTGTTTTCTGAAGTTCGTCACAAATGCTCAGAAATTTGACTAATTTTGGGTACACATAAAAACAAAGCCAAAGATCAAACATATGCACTAAATATGATTCTTCTAGCTTTTTTTACATCACATTGAACAAGTCCAAAATTTGTAGAACAATCGGAAGGGGTCATGTTTTTTTCGTCCGATTTCACGTGGAGTTACCCATATGCGGAACACAAAAAAAGGTTTGTTTGAAATTAATTTGTAGTGAACGAGTGTGTACATGTGATGTGTGAGCGCGTGCAGATGCAGTACTTGCCCCTCGATGCACGGCGATGCGCAGGGATGATAAGCCAACAGCGTGGACGTACTGCTGGCAGCATGCACACAGTACACATTGGCCTCAATAGCTCGGAGATGTAGCCGAGAAGGCTACTAAAGGAAGGGTTGGAGGGCCACCTCGTAAGAGGAAATGAAAAAAAAGGGTGGGAAATAATTTTGAAGGGTAAAATACTCGCCAACCGAGAGGATAAAATAAATGCGGGAACCGAGAGGATCAAACAATGTGAGGGCGGAAGTTAAATGAGATGTGAGTTGGCTCAGTAATAATTTAATAAATGAAAACAAAATAAGTGATGATACCTCTTGGACTATTTGAAATTAGTAAATAAAAATGTATGATATAAACAAACAAATTAAATTTGTTGAATTTTGAAAACGAATGATGTAAACAAACAAATGAAAAAAGATATTTCAAGGGAATTATTGAATAGAATAATATGGAATGGTGACTAATTTCGAAGTATTGGTACCTGGGAGTGAAAGTAAAAGTGTAGTTTGCTACATTTACAAAGAGGACATTGGGTAGCTGTTATATCCAAAACAACAGACCAAGTTCATAAAAAGTAGTTTTATTGCCATACACTTTACAGAGTGTACCATAGACAAGCGTAAGTACCATATAACCAGAAGAAGAGTCGAAAGAATGCCTAGTCGTCGTTCGCCAGTAGATGTCCAGAATTAACCTTGCCAAGTCGCCGAAAAACTAAGAGAGAAAGTCCATTGCCTTGCTAGTCACTGCACACTTCACTATCACTCGTCATCCACTACTCCGCTTCACGTCGGGGTCGCTAAGACTGCCTTTGGCTTTTTTTTTCTTCATTTTCCCCTCGCCAGTAGCCCTAGCAAGGCGAGAATTTATTCATTAATTAGGGATACAATAAGCTCCAACCGATTAGGTTTTTGGAGCTGCGGGAGGGCGATAACTTAAAAATACTAATTAAAACTAATCTTAATCTAACTAAAACTATACATGGCCTCTTTGGGCTGCCTTTGGCTCTGGGAGAGAGCTCATTTATACCCCCTCCGGACTGAAGCTTCGCCGGCCAGCTGAACTGTACGGTCGGTGGCGAGTTGCAGCGCGCCGACCCAGGCGTGACGGTGGCGCGCATTCCGCCCGCTCTGCTCCCTCTCGGCCCCCGGCCGAACTCTCCGGAGGCGTTGACGTCCCGCCGCTGGGCTCCTGCGGTGGGTCTTTCAATGTCTCGCGGGCGGCAATTGCAATACTTATAAGAGACTTTGAAGTATTAGATGCAAATACTGTGATGCCAATAGTAGGACTTAGAAATGTTCGAGCTCATAAACAATAAATACGGGATATTGGATGTTCCTAGGACAAAACAAACATAGCTATGATTTGGGACGAAGATGTTTATAGAAATTTTTATTTTCGAAGTGTCATCTGACGAAATTTAAGAGTCATGGACAGTCAAACGTGACAGATTTTAGTAAAGGCGGTAGCGTCGAGCCAAGATAATGGACTATCGTGAATCGGGTTCAAGCGAATAACAAAATTACTCACAAAAATTTGGTAAACGAACGGAGACAGGGTATTTGGTCGTCATTGCGAGCACATCAGAAGCTATCTGGTCGCGGTCGCGAGCACATTAAAGGTAGCTAGTAATTTTAATAGTTCAGCAGATAGAACGTTTACTTGTTGTGAACGAAAGCATTCTCTGGTAGGGATGTCCACCTGAGGCATTTGCAAATAACTATTTTATATGAACAGTGTAAATTGTTTAATATTAGATTTAGGACATTAACTTGAACATAACTTTAACATCAAGAAAAAATCAAGAAAAGATCAGAAGATTACTGATGGTCGACGGGATTCTTGGGGAAGATTCTTGACTTAGGCAATGCAGGCTACTCGGAGTACATCAATTTTACAAACAGTAAGTGTCACGAAAAACATCTTGCAAGATAGCCAAATCATTCTTTTAAAAATAAATTGTTAGACATTTCTTTTGTTAAAGTAAAGGTCTTTAATTAGCAAGATAAATAATGTTATTGTGTTATCGAAACATGAAGACGACTCCGCAGATCAACCATCTTGTGTTCTTCTTAAAAGTATAAATGTTCAGCATTTACCTAGTCCGTTCCAGATGGGACGTCGGCCTAGGTAAATAATGTTTAATTGTAAAGAACATAGGAGTCGGACATGGGAGTCGGGCATCAATATATTACTAAAATCAATAGTTTCAAACCCTTATAAGTTCAGAATTGCAAATATATTTCACATTGGTTTGCACAAAGTCGAGCAAATTGTGCTACTAATTTCCACAGATTTTACATTCGTTTCAAATTGGTCCTGCCCAACGTGGATCAGATTATATTAATAAATACTTACATACATTTTAAAATAATTTCATTACAAATTCCAATATCTCAAGTAATAACACGGTGTGGTGCCAGGCAATCTTCAGATTAAGATTCCCCTCAGATGATGAGATCGTACTCTGTTCAATGATGAAAGGTTTTATGCAAGAAGTCAGGTTTTGTAATCATTTTTATACAACTTGAACAACCCAGGATGCACTAACAAGATTCATACTTTTTGTAACAACGAATTCTGGTGTCACTATATTTTAGAAATAAATTGTAATTATACTGTGTTCATTAAACGTCTTTAAATGAGCATAACAATAATTTCATTGCAACCACTCATTTTTACTTCTTTCTTACATGGTAATCCCAACTGATTAGTTTTGCTCTGGACTTTCTCACCCCTTCATTTGACGAGCTATCAGGGACTTCCAAAGGAAAGCAGTCAGCCAGAACCAAAAAAACATCAATTTATCTGGACTTAATGTACACAAACGTTGGTTCTCTGTCCATTTAATGCAATCGAGACAAAATAGCACTCTTGCCAAGGAGTGAAGGCGAGACTCTTTGGGTGACTGTGGAAGAAGGCTCCCGATAGACTAACGGCTCCCACAGACCGGCGCAGTAGATCCGCAACGGGTGCGACGCGGAGAGTTCCGAGCTAGACGCGGCCGCAGAATCCACGCGACCGTTCACACCAGAGCGTCAATTTTGAGTCAGCGTTTGGTGTCGCTCGACTCAGAGGGCAGCGAAGACTCCCGAACACGGGCTGACTTCCACGAAACTGGATCTGCAGCGGAAGAAACGCGTCTGACTGCGTTACAAATTTCGCCGCCGATTAAACGCCGCCAATCCCTTGCCGCGACGCTCGCCTGCCACGCAGGTCTGAACGTGCTCACGTGACACGTGACGCGAAATTTCCGCTGCGGCCAATCTGCATAGGTTGCGGATCTTCCGCGTCGATCTATGGGAACCTTGAACTGAGACAGGCGAGCAGTCGCCTGTTCGCGGCGGGGGCACGGCAAGGGGCAAGATCGCAAATATAAACAAAAAATCTTGCACTGATTTAACCGACAAATATCTTTCTCTGTTACCGGGAACATGCGTTCTGAAGGTCGCCGCGCCTCCGCCTATACTTGGGTGTTCCTAACGTGGCGCGTGAGGCACTTGTCTTCACGATGATGGCACGGTTCTTAGCGTCCCTCTCGATTGGACCGCCAGATGTCGCATGATCGCGACAGCATCAAGCGGTGCTGCATCAGATCAAGCGACATGACCGAGAAAGCCGCGAAATCCGTGTCATATTGCATTGTGAAGACAATTCCCTCACGCGCCACGTTACGAAAACTCAAGTATAGAGGGGCGGGGAATCGGCGACCAAGCAGGGGCGAGCCAGTCGCGGCGGCGCGACTAAGGGATAACGACCGGTGCGGAAAGGTGTGACCGGGCGGCCGTGTGAGGGCGGCGCGCGAGCGATCAGAACGCAACTACACTCCGATTTAAACGTAGTAGCACGTCAAGGTAACGAGATAGACGGAGAGGGAGACACTGCCATCCAATCGGGCGCTTTGTTATGAGTTAAATTTTTGATATTGGAGCCCCTGATGAGATGAAAATGTCCCCCTCTTTCAGCTCCTGCCCTTAATGAGCCTCTATGTTTAAATCGCTATATAGCGTGCGTAAACCAATTCTTTTAAAGCAAATACATAATCACAAAATTTATATTTGAGTATTGTCTCACTGTGTTGCTTTTATCATTGCGCTTTTGCAATGATAAAATGTGGAGCGATTTGTGAGAAAAGTTTGAAAATATTGTAGTGGTTTCATAAGGGATCGCGGCATCAGTCAGATCGATTAAGGAATATCGATTTTGGTGAAAATATTTCTTACGATTTAGCCACTAGCATTGTACACTTACAGACAGACAGAGAGACGTTTGGCCGTAAACCAAGTTTGGTATCAAGGATTCACCAAACGTGGATTCTCACTACACAATGTGTTAGGGGAATAATTTACTACATTTAGGAATAAGAATGTATGGCGTAGAGATATAGCGATCCCATTACCCTGCACGCCCTTACCAGTGGGTGGGGAATGCAACGATTAACCCGATTTCGCCTACAAATGTGTGGCTGACGGCTGCCCGTACCTGAGCCACTTCGCGTGAAATCGCACAAGAGTCGACATGACTTTTTTTAAATGTTTGATAATTTATTTCTTAAATCTGCACATCAAAAAAAGAAACACGTATTATTTTATTTGCCTGAAAACTGATTATTTGTGTAGTTATTAATTTATTAAATATTGAAATTTACGCGTACTTCAGAAAATATGGTCAATTGTTGCTCCGAAAGTACTTAATATAAAAAATTCTGATTTATTTCATTTAATACTTTGAAATGTGTATTTTGTTCTCCTGTAAATACATTTTTCAAAAAGTAAATCTTTCATTAAAAAAATTATATGAAAAAAGAATATTTCTATATAAACTCGATGAGATAAAAAGTTTAAAAAAATATAGGCATATTCCTCGTTCAGTTTGCTATAAAATACACTAAGAAAAAAGTAAGCACTCCACACATACAGTTCTAAAAAATCAACTTTAAGTATGAGGGTGTGTTTTGCTTACCCATTCACTAGCGATTTGAGTTCGGTCAGTCTTTAATTCAAGTGCTGAAGAACTATAAAAAGAATGACTGTCTACTTGATTAGGATTTCAAGAGTTATTAGTATTTCAGATGTTCACTCTGCCCCCAAAATGGATGGATGACAGGGAAACGAATTCAAATACGAGCCATTCTACGTCAAATCGCAGATACATTGACATGAGAATGGACACGTTTTTTTAAGTGTATGATATTTTTTATTCAATCTGGACATAAAAAAGACAAATCTTTCTTTATTTATCTGAAAATTGATTATTCGTATTGTTATTCCTATATTAAATTTTGGAATATACGCGTACTCCCCAAAATATGATTGAGTATTTTGTTATGAGTTATGATTGTGATATTGAGATTGTGTATTGAGTTATCCGAATATACTTAAATATTACATATAAAAATATAAAAATTCCTGTTTTCTTTCAGTTAATACTTCGATATGCGTATTTTATTCCTCTGTAAATTACCTTCTCAAAAAATAAATATTTCATTAAAAATTGTAATTATTTTTAAAAAATGAAAATTTCTGCATGAACTTGTTCAGAAAAAAGTTGGAAAAATTATAGTCAAGTTTCTTATTCAATTTTTTACAAAACACAAGAAAAAAGAGGGCACTGAACACGAACAGATCTAAAAAATCTATTGTAAGTGAGAGAGCGCACGCTTCTTGCCCCTGCACTAACGAATTGTGTTTTATTAGTCTTCGATACAAGTGCCGAAAAGAATGACCTCTGCCTGCTTAGGGTTTCAAGAAATATCAGTAACTCATATGTTCACACTGACCCCAGAAGGGATGGGTGACAGCGAAACGAATTTTATGCTGAGTCCCTTTGCATCCTAGGGATGGGGTGCCCTCCTGACCTTGCTTGTGAAAGACAACAAACCACCTGTCAAGGGACTTGAGTAAAAGTTTCTGAGTATCAGTCGCAATATGCATCTTATAAAGAGAAGAGTACTAGAGTTTGTTCTGTGAATCGTGCGTACACAATATGTGCAACATGAGTGGCGATCACCGTCTGAGATACGACAGATGTTTCAATCAATTTAATCTTTTTGATCACGATTTTAAGAAAAGAAAATATCTTCAAGAAAGTTGCGTAAACCAACATTTACTAGTGAAACTTGATTTAGAGCAGTCATTAGATTGGAGAATTTGTGATTCATGTCGGACAAAAAGAAGTTGGCTTCCAAAAATACTTCTTGTTGGTGAAGAGAACGTCGAGATCAGTAGATCCCCGTGGCAATAACGAAAGTAGCGGAAAGTCCAGTGAATGTAGTGTAAACAGTGGAAATCAGGGAAATGACAATTTCAGGCCTTCAGATAGTTTGTCAAATGTCTGCGAAAAGAATTTAGAGAAGATAAACAAGAGTTTAATTGCATTAGGAGATACCCCTGTGAAGAAAAGAAAATTGCAACCAAAACGGTATTCCCATGTGAAATTTCAGACACTACAAAGTGCTACCACTGATAATTTTTTTCACACTAAAGATCCTTTGCCGTCAATTGAAAAATCAGACAAGAAAGACATTATTAATAAACTTATCGATTTCTTTCACTCAACAGAACACAAGACATTGAAGATTAAAATTTTGACAATTTTTGGAAGTTGGAGATACAATAAAATTAAACGACACTTCGCAGAAACCAAACACGTGATAAAACTGGCTAAAAAGTTGGATAAAGAAAATGGAATTCTGTCCAGACCTGAATGTAAATTCTCTAAAGTATTAGAACTGTGCATTGTGTCGAAAGTTCAAGAATTCTAAGGTAAGCGAGTTCAAATATTTGAAGTGAGTAATGAGAGACCAGAAAATTTCAAACTATCAGTCATAACGTGAGTCAAGAATACGTTATTTAATAATGAAACAAAATCGTTATGTTGTGTCACTTCAAGAAGTACTTATATTAGTGCTTCATTCAAACAAACCCATCGCCAGTAACGCAAGAAACGCGTGTTGCAGAAATCTACTGCACACTGGTTCGTAAAAAAATAATATTTCTTAAAGTTACTGAGATCTTTTGATTTTTCTGGAATTGTCAACTATATTTTGGTGCGTTTATTAATATTTTTTAAAAATTTAGCTCATCGAGTTTACAATAACATTCAAGTTTCAAAATTTAATTTTTTAATTGAAAATTTAGAAAATTAAATATTTTGCAAAATCTCATAATTTAAACTTGTTTTTAAGTTTCGAATAGAATTTGAACGGAGTTTCTATAATTAGTGTTTTCAAATATGTGATATTTTTAAGTTAGTGATGCGCTTCATTTTTACCGAATTTCATCACGCAATATTTTCGAAAATAAAACAATTACAAAAAATAAAAATACACGTATTAACTTACTTGATCCATATAATAAATAGAAAAAATAGAATTTAATTAAAAATATGGAGGTCACATTTTGGTATTTTTTGAACGATTCGACGTAGAATGGCCATCCTTCTTACCTTAAAATCCTTTCCTCAACGCGGGAGCCAATGGCTGGATTGAGTAGATCGGACGCTACCAATATTTAAATTATATTTCCCATTTCTTTTTTCCAGTTCAGGAACAGAAGTGTTTCAAATAGGGGTTGATGGAACTCCGGAGTCCTAGGAGCCATTCAATCTAAGAGATGAAAGCCCCAAAATGAAATTACCCGATCCTCCTGGAAGGAGGTTGAGGCATTGGGTCAGCACCCTCAAACTCGAAAAATATAAAAAAAATCGCTCAAACTCTCATTGGAAATGAGCCTCGGATGAAGCCAAGGAAAATAGTCTATGAACTTCGGATGCTGGAATGTTGAAGGTTTAAGCTCTTCCGTGCAGCGACGGCTGAAGTGCGTTGGATGAACCATTTACGTACAGCAGCAATAGGCTGTATGCCGGGGTGGCGCCAGAGTTACGACCCCCAGATTTAATGTTGAGCAGTAGCAAGAGGTTGTATGGCAGGGGTGGCGCCAGAGTTGCGACCCCAAATTAAGTGTTGAAGAGCAGCGTCTTCCAACAGGTTGCGGTAGGCAAATTAGGTCTTGCACCGCATAGTTGCGACCCCCAGGTCTGACTTCCGCTGAGGTCGCCAGGAGAGAAGTTTCCTGCGAGATTTTGAATGAATATAAAGTGGCGGACCGTAATGATGTCCTTTGGCGACACAGAGGAGCGTCAAGCGTCAATTTGGTCTATATTAGCAGATGGCTAGCGCTGGTGGAGAGGAGTTGATCCCCGTGTACGCACGCAGCACTCACGTGCCAGCTAAGCCACGTGGAGTAAACTGAAGGATGATCAACGAGCTGACGAAGCTGCTGCAAGCACGCAGCGACCACCTATGAGAGAAGCGGAGAGAGCAGATGATGTCATGCTTGGGCCCGTCAAACATTTCAATTGACCAGCATCAACAGTTTTAAACACCGCACCTTTGTATATGATTAAACTAATGCTAAATAATTGTGCTGCAAGAGACCCCTGGGTGCAATGGCATAAACAATGCAGTGAATTGAATTTATATTTGGACGTAACAGTGGGAAAAGAAAAGCGAGCAAAAGCAGAAGTGTCCTTAGCTATATTGATGACAGAATCACAAGTCATGATCTTGTACTAAGAGAATACAACATTTATATAATAGGAATTTACGCTCCAATAAACGTCGCAATTGTTACGTAAAATATTTATTGTTAAAGAAACTGACTGCTGCTGTATTCAGTAGAAAATCGTAAAGAAGTTGTGATTCTTGGTGATTTTAACGGACGTGATGGAAAAAGAATAGTGCATAATGTTGTGGGACGAAATGACAAAAATGTAGTAAACGACAATGAAGAAAGACTTATAGAGACGTGTGAACTGTCTTCCAATTCGAATTTCCACATAAATAAATATATAAATTCACGTGGACCCAGCCTAATAGAAAACTGCAGTCAATAATTGACTGCATGATTACTAACCAAAAGTCGACTATAAAATGGAGCGATGTTCGGGTACAAAGAGGTGCTTTTTGTGGATCAGACCACTTCTTACCAAAAGGAAAAGCTTCCTTGTGCATAAACCTTACTTTAAAAGAAGTGGGAAAACAAAATCAAATACAAAAGGTAGAAAAATAGAGGGTCAGATGTGGCCGATATTTATTATTGAAAGCCTTTAAGATGTTTCCATTGCATTTTTGTACAAATTGCGCATGGCAGAAAAATTAAAGTACATCCAAATAGAAAATGCCAAAAATAAATAAAATTTTCAGAAAAATGCACTCACGAAGCACAAAGAAGCTTTGGTAGAAAATAAAAAATGTGAATATGAGTCAAGAGAAACATTAAAGAATCAATAAGAAGGGCATCATATGAAACATTAGACACTCGAAAAATTGGGCGAAATGGGGAAAACTTTAAAAATATGGGATGATACGGTTGAAAAGGCAGTGCAGGAGAAAAGGAACCTAAATTGTCTACAAAACAGAGACAGGCAGACTAAACAGATCTACAACCAAAATAGGAATAATGCTAAATCATTAGTGAGACAAGCCCATTATGAATCTTGGGATAGATATGTAAATACCTTAGAACATGTATTTGGAAAACGAAGCATTGCCTATAAAATTTTAAAAACAATGAATTTAGAAGAAACAGATATAAGATTGAATATAATTTTCGGGAAAGAGTGGTTGGACTACTTTGTAATATGGAGTGGGATTGAAGAAACGTATATGTTCAATCTCGCAATCAAATTTTCAATCTCGCACCAAGACCCTTAAAAGCTGTCTTCCCGCGCGGCCACCCACTATTAAGAGCTTACTTTCACCAACGTCTCACAAGTCGCTCTCTGTGCATGCCGGCACGCTTCTGCACTTCGAAAAATCCAACAAAAGGGCAATAAAATCATTTACAGTGTCTTCCGCGCAAACCGCCGTTCTCACGGGCCCACGCCCGCGCAGAACATTCACCGCCGCTTCCCGGCGTCGCCAGCTGGGGTTTAAGCCCTCATTAGCCTAGGGCTGGGCCATCCCGGCGCGCGGGGCCCTCACCCCATCGCTCGGTACCTGACAAGCGACCAAGAAATGTGTACAAACATTTCTGGGAATCGCTTCGGACCTCCCTCACAAAAATAAGCTCGTTAATGTATCTCGCCGACAAAGAGAGCTTCAGGTGCACTGCCGGCGCGCCGCCCCGCTCCTCGGCCACCTGCACGCCAGATGCCTCAATTCCGTTGAAATCTCAAATACAAACGGGCCGCCATCGCGGGCACCCCACGTGCCACCGCCTTTGCTTCCGATCGCCGCCAATGTCACGTGACCCGAAGACATCACGAATAGGGAGCCGATCGCGGGCACTTCAAACTTTCCCGCCTTACCATAGGCCCAAGTCACAGCCACGTGACTCTCCCCTCCACGGCCTCAATCACGCCCGCAATATAATAAATATTGCGACTTCGCTCACAGGGAGAACAAACAGAATAGAGACGGCAGAACAGAGACTAGAGAGAACAGACGAAGAGAACAGACTAAACAGAACTTCTCTAACTACATTGCCCCGAATTTGTTTAAACTGACTGACTAGCAAAACTCATCAAGGTCGGCTGTTCCTGCTTCGCCTATCAAGGCGATTAGTACGGCCAAATCAAACCTGCCTCAAATTCGTGCCACTCGCGGGCCGCAGCCGCCACTTGGCCGAATTCACGGCAAACTCCACCACCAGCTCCGGTCACCTGAGTCCGCGCCCATGCCAGTTCGCACCACCGAACTGCCTGGAGCCTACCTCAGCCCGGACAGCGACACACTCAGCCGAGTGATTTGGGTTGGTGCCTTCCTTGCTACAAACTGTAAGTAAGCTAAACCCAAGTGTACTTCAAGAAAGAAGAGCAGTCAGTAACTTTACAAACTTTCAATGGTCCTCCGGCTTATTATAAACCAAACCCAGTTGTATTAATAATTATTATGCAATTAAATTTATATTCATTCTCATTGCATATTGTCTATCATTCCCCTAAAGGCAAACAAACCCCTGAAACCCGTTCTGATCCCCGTATGTAGACGGACTCGCAGCACGGCACCTCACAGTGCTGCATCTGCTACAGTATATGCCAAATGAAAAAGGAGCAAAGAGAAATGTAGATATGTTAGATATGAAAGAGCTTGATAATGCGTTAAAATCCAGCCTCTCAGTTTTACTGTAGGAATGTGAAGCTTGTGTAAACAATAAGATTTTAGGAGGTTTGAATCAGCAGAAAGGAGATTTTTGAGAGGAGTAAAAGGCTGTATATTAAGAGACCAAAGTGCAAAAATAAGAGAATAGTTAGGGCGGAAAAGAACAGTACATGTCAAAATTAAAAGGTACAGACAGGAGTGGGTGACACAAATTGGAAATATCCCGCAAGACAGACTTCCAATGCAAGCCCTGAATTATACGTCGAGAGGAAGGGAGAAACACTGTAATGCCAAGAATGAGATGGAAACAAGCTGGAACAGGCAATATGTCTAATTCGTAAAGGAAGAATATAATGATGATGATGATGATGATGTCAGACTCAGAAGAGCAAAGTGGTTTTAGACCAGGAATATCTTGTAATGGCAATATTTTCAGTCTCAAACAACTGATAGAAAAAAACAATTGTATGAGGAAGATTTGAAAAAGGCTTATGATAATATACCAGTAAACGAAATATGGGGGAAAATGGAAGAAAAAAGAATATCGACAGCATATACACATGCAGTCAAACAGCTTTATAAAGATAACAGAAGGCACGGAAAAGTAGGGTAATGTCTATCAGACGACTTGCCAGTAAACAAAGGATTACGGGCAAGGCTGCTGCATATCTCCAACCCAGTTTGAGATATACTATACCCCTAAAAAGTGGAAAAATGTGCAGAAGTATGAGTGTGAAAATAGGTAATGAAACATTGTTAAGTCTACTATTTGCCGACAACCAGGTGATAATGGCTGAAGATGAATATGATGTAACATATACGTTTAGAAAGTAAGTAGATGAGTATTGAAAATGGGGAATGGAAAGAAAAGCAAAAGACTGAATATAAGGTGGGGGAATACACGATTTAGAAGCTAGTATAGGAATAGTTGAAGGTAATACACATAAGTAGACACTAGAGATACAGTAGATACAAGAGATAAGTAGATACAAGAGAGTCACACTAACAGCAGATGATAGAGACAAACAAAATGTGAAAAATAAAAATATAAGAAAAAAATAACCACAGTTGAATCGAGTGCTATGCAACTCAATTCCTTCAATAAAGACAAAGAAACGCATATACTGCTCCTTAAAGGAGAATACAATACTCTAAGTGGCAGAAGTCTGAACACTAACAAAAAAACGAGAGCCAATCTTCAAGCAACAGAAATGATGTTCTGGCGAATATCTTGTAAACTTTTTATGTTAGACAAAATAAGAAAATATAAATAAAAAATAAAATAAAAGTTCAAACATCCTTGAACAAGACTATTGAATTGAAACAACTAAAATGGTATGGACGTAGGTCAAGGTTGAAATCAGACTTCTCCAAAAAGTTTGGGAATGGATTCAATCGAAGAAGACACAGGGGAAACAAGGACATGGAACATGGCAACAACTGAACCCATGGAAAAAAGAGAAATGGAGGAAAAATACGTGTGGGATAACGCGGCAGGAAAATTGGATTGTGGAAAACGGCGTAAAAAACGCTTAGTAGATATAATGATAAAATAAGATTTATCATTTTTCTTACTAGAGTCCGGCGATGAAAGTTTTTGGGTCACAAAATCACCATTTTTCACGCTTATTTTAAAACTTTCTCTCTATTGTGTAAGGGAAAGAGAATAACGTTACCGATGCTACAGCTTAATAAAGTAATAATGATACAAACAACCGCATCAGAAGGGATATTCAACCTATTAATGGAAGTATCAACTATTATCACAATGATTAAGTGTAAGTATTTTAATTGATGAAAATATTCTTATGATTACTAGGGCAACATTTTGTGACACAACGCAAAAATACTGAATTTGAAAAAAGGCAAAGATGTTAAGAGAATTTTGTGTAGATACTCCATTTCGTTTATTCTAAATCCTGTGTCATCCCGGCTTTAAGGGAGGCGGTAAGAGAACCCGGCCATGGATGTTACGAGAGGATCATTAGAAGTTTTTTTTAGTTGGTTCGTAAAGGTCGTAAATTATTCGACACCTCTTTTGTGCAGTATTCGTGTACCTGTGTATTTTTTGTTTCTCTCATGAATGAGGTGCCAGGTAACTAATGCGTTATCAGGGAGTTCGGGGAATCACTCCCCCTTTTGCTTTCATGTGAGATTTCGCAAATCCGCGTCACCTGCGCCATCGCGCTGGTGCAGCTGGCGGCTGGCGCCAGGGCGCAAAGACGAGCGCAGTGATCCCCATGAATTATGGAGAAGCGAATGTTAGCACCGCGCCGCTGACAATTCTCTCTCCCTCTCTTAAAAGATTATTAAGTTTTCTCTTTGCTTTGGATTATTCCTCCCCTACTATGATCTGTGCATAATGTGGAATGTTTTTATGCTGGGTTTGTAGAGTTTTCTGATTCACGGAGTATAATTTTTACTGTACACAAATTTCATGTCGTTTGGAACATATTTCAGCAGGTAATTCTGACACTTTCGTGCTATTTCTTCACATGATGGTTTCTTTTATTTTCTTTACATTGCAATAGCCATCCTGACAATAAAAATGCTTTTGAAATTATTTTTTAAACAAGAAACTAAGTTTTTAATATATAAAGGTGCATATTTTTACGAAAAGCATTATCCAATATACGTTGTAAATACATGTCTCAGAATAAATATTACAAAATTCAATTATATATCGAGGGGTCGAAAATGATCCCTTTTAACTAATGAACTAGTAGTGGGAAATACAAGTGGCATATTACAGTGATACCCATCTGACATTTTGTACCTTTGATTGTTAGACAGCCCTTTACGTAATATAAATAAACTGCAGGTACATGAAACATCTCTGAAAGCATCAGAAAGTGATCTGTCGGATATCTGAGTATAATAAGTTACGTAACAATTAGGGTATAATGTCACATGTTTTACTCTTTTTTAGTAAAATTTCTCACTACAATTTTATAAGCAAAAGTAATCATTTCTGGCCCCTCAACAGGTCCTAGAAGATGGTAACATTTATTCTGAGACACCTGCATTTTTTGAGGTCGAGTTCTCAGAACTGGGTGGAAATTTAGTTCAATCCTAATAATCTACCATACAAAATTTCCACTTCGCATGATCTAAAATTTTAGTAATCACCGGTACTTCGCGTCGTCTGTTGCCGAACTTCTCCGTCGTCAAACGTGAAGTCGCAACGTGGCCGGTATACGAGGCATGTTCTCCAAGTACGATTGCGCCACAAGCATAGAGAGATAGTGGCGTGATGTCAGTTGACTGTTGCATAACTGTAATCGCTTTCGCCAGTCACCACCCATAACTTCGTAGTTGGCTGATGTAGAGAAGACGCAGAGTTTAAAAGCGGACGCTTCTCTTGAAGGTATCTAGACAAGTCATGCCCTTGCGAACTGCGTACGCACTAGAGAAAGTGTGATACTGCGGGGAAAACGGGTAATTTTTGACAAAACTCTTATTGTCGCGCCCTGGCAACTAAAAAGTAGATAAATCTTTTTCCTATCTGAAATGAATTACTTTCTCTAATACGTTGCGTAGTGAGAATCCGTGTTTGCTTGGTCCTTGATATCGAAAAAATCGATTGTCAGAAAAACATCTTTCCGTCTGTCTATTCGTCGGAATGTCCGTCTGTCCATCTGTGAATATGGCTGGAGGCTGAACCGCAAGCTGAATTTTTACGCAAAAAATCGAATATTCAGCTCTGAATATTTTGATTTTTGGCGGTACTACTTTACATCAAGGCATAACATTTGGAAAATGTTCTCTAAAATCACTCAATTTTGTTTCTTTAATTTTCCCTCTGATATACTAAAAGACTCATAAAGAAATGGTGTAGGTCGCATTTTCTTTACACTTGAATTTTCGAAAATAGCAAAAGTTTAATTTATTTGGCATCTTCCCACAAACACAATAATGAAGATAGACTTTTTGAAAAATAAAATCTGATTATCAAAAATAGAGCTTCAAGTAAGGTTATGTTTAATTTTTCAACAATATGAGTAGTTTTTGCGTATGCCTGAAACACGATTTTTAAATTTAAACAATTATTTTCTCAAAACACGACTCAAAATTTTTTTCTTTACATTTTTTTCCATGTATGTAGAAAAGAACGTTAAAGTGGTGCTGATTCCATTCTTCGGCGAATTCTCTGTGTTTTCGAAAATGGCAAAAAAATTCGACATTGCCAATTCGAATTTCCAGCGCTTTGTTTGACCCACTGCCTGTTCGCAAACTCGCAATCAGGTGGTTTGAAATTTTTAGAATTTGTTGGCGGTCGTGATGATTATATGATGTAGATAAGATTCTTATCGAAGGAAATAAATTTAAGGAAGAAAATAGACTTAACTTACAACTAACAAATATATTTCTTTTACTCTTAAAGTTTTGATCGCTGATTATGGTATTAAAAAATTGGAAACTTACTTTGATGAAATAAAGGCAAGTTGTGCTAAATATTTCTTTCATTTCTGGATAATGTGCTGCAAATTCTGTAATAGTTAAATTTATTCATGTTTGTTTCATTATTGTAGAAGTAAGAAATTATTGTTTTGTTCTTGTCCTATGACCATCTTATTAATAATATATACATATATAGTCCTCTTCATATGCATAATTAATTATTATTGTCCCTGCCTATCAAACTAAATGTTTATGTCCACCACAGGTGCTTCGTTTAAATTCGTTGAATTGGACTTTTTTAAGTTATAGCTGATGTGTTAGAAGGACAGAAATTGCAATATTACGTAACAGTTTCCAATAACGCGAGAAAGTTTGTGTTGATGTAGCACCTAGAGTTGTATTTCACGGTACATCGATAGGAAAGGCATGTTCAAAGGGATTAGGATTGCTTCGACTCTTAACTTTTCTATAATCGAATTACCACCCTTGACATATTCGTGGAATTGTGTGTACTCTACACAAACACTTGGAACAGCTATATCTTTTTGACTCGTTTCACGATTTTCTCAATTACAAAACATTGATAAGTAGTACACTCTAAATTTTCCTCACGTACCCGTAGATTTTCAAAATAATGAGCAAGGTATTACCTTTAATTTTTCCTCAGAAAATGTTTAGAATACAATTCCCTGAGGGATAATACTACTTTTCCTCTTTGGGCATAATGTTCTACGTACAGTATAATTAAAGATTGTTTGCATTTGTTTTCTGTGAACGTAACGTTCTTTGACAAAATGTACTTTTAAACAAGAGGTAATTCGATCCTATTGTTACTTCATCGTGACTCGCAAACTCCGACCGTTGGATTAAACATTTTCTTATTTTCTTAACTATGGAAGAACAGTTGAAACGGTTAAGGTCGTAGGAATTACGAAAAACCAATCATGGCACATTGTGAATTTCAAACCAAAGTTATGTTACGAAGTATTTTTGAATTATGCGCCTTAGTTCCTAATGAAAACTACTAAGAGAAAGTGAGAAATCAATATTCTATTAAATTTGCTTTCTAAATTCATTATCGATACATCTGCACATTTTGCAATTTAACAACTATACATGAATTGATTTTTGTTTGCCTTAATTTAATGTTTTGATGCACTCTACAAGGCAATTTTCATTGGACGCACTGATATTTACTCAGAGAGGAGAGCTATTTTTCGTAAAAGAAGTTGAAGTTTGTTTGGGTCTTACAGAAGAGCAACAAGTACCAGGAAAAGAAAAGCTTCTCGGTTTATTCTCAAACAAAACGTCCATTCCGGGAATCTACTCGGGTTCTTCGTGTGCATGTTCTTCTCGTCCAATCTGCTTTAGTTGAGGCTAAACCCGCTTCACCTCCTGAGGGTGTTCATACGAGTTCGCGATGGAGCAGAACAAAGGCGCCCCCTGCCCCAACCCGCGCAGGTTCCGCCTCTTTCCGCCCACATCCCTCCCCTCCCCGCGCTCCCGATCCCCACCCCTCCCCTCACCACTCCGCCCTCTTCTCTCCCCTGCGCCTCGCCCTTTCCCGCCCCACCACTCCCTACTTTCCCTCGCCGCCACTCCATCCTCCTCGCTCTCCCGCCCTGGCCCTCCACTCTCCGTCCTGCCCCGCCCCTTAGCTCGGTTCCTCTCCACACTACCAGTCCCGTCTCTCCCCGCCAGAGCCCAATACGCTCCGCCCGTGTCTGTCCGGCCCTGCCCTTCTCCAGGCGGTTCCACCCCGTGTCCCACCCCGTGTCCCACCCCGTGTCCCACCCCCACCCGATCCTTCCCACCCCGATCTGCTCCAAGCTACTCAACCCGCCTCTCTCAACCGTTCCCGTACCCTCAACACACGGTCCCATCCCTTCCGGCCCTAACCCTATCCCCATCCCTCCAAGCACCCTCCTCATCCGCCCAGCCCCGCCCCTTCTCGCCTCTCTACTCCCTGCACCGCCTCACCGTTCCCGGAAGGGCCCCACCCCGCGCCCAGCAACTGCGCACCCACTCTGCCCGCGCCAGGGGAGCGCGCGCCGTCTGCGGATTAGCGCAATTCCGATAGCTGCGCGGGCGAGCGGCGGCCGGCGCGTGGGTGGCCCATCCAGGTGGGAGGGTTTTCACCGACGCCACCTGATCAATAATGCTCCCGGCATATTCTTCCTCGGTGATTCGACGAAGCGATCAGGCCAGCTTCGCTGTGGCAAGTGTTCAAGGAATTGAAGCAAATAATTGGAAAACCGGCAACGGAATGGATATCCATACCCTTCCACACCTAATTTCACTCAGATTCACTCCATCACTCAATCTCACTCGATAGAACTATGAAACCACCGCGTGGGATTGTACTCGATAATTCGGTCTGTGGGGTGTATCTGGCACATGAGATTTGATGGGGACGTCAAAGCAAGTGTACCTCTGCGGGGTTTCAAGTTACAACTATTTTTATTGTTTTTCTTTTTTTTTTTTTTTCAAGGAAACACGGTGGTTGCGGAAGTTTAACAAAGGTATTGAGTTATGTCACAGATAGTTATGAATTCAATAATATACACTTATTTATTTAATATCTTACTCAATAATATACACTTGTTCATTACACAATTATTTGCCAGTAAGCTGAAAAGGAGAGCAACCACGAAGAGATGGAGGCCGTGGTTAGAGAAGAAAGGGAAGGAAGAAATGCGTAGGTAGCCCTCTAATTTGAGAGCATCTTCATAATATTCCTTCCCAAACATGTTTGTTCAATGATATCCATACAAAAAAAGTCTGTCACTTAGTTATCATTTCACGGTCTAAATGCTACGTATCATAACATAAATATCATCGTTACAAAATATTTGAAAATGTGTCTAATAACGAAATTATAATAATGGATGTTATTAATGTACTTGAATTTACTTAAAAATACTTACGGAGCACTTACCTCCCACGAAGACCTCTACAAGAAATGTCGTCGTTCTATACAAAGCATCATTAAATAGCTGACACCAGATTCTAGAAAGATATACGCATCAGATTCAAATCGAGTTCTTCTTTCCTCTCAACTTAAACTCTCACTATATTCCTTTTTTAATGAATTTCATACTTATTTCGTGGATTATCAAAAGCTAGGAACTGCCACAATGAAGAAGAAATAATTTCAGGTAATAGATGCCATGAGGTACAAAATTTGTACTAACATCGAAATAATAACTTGAAATCTAATGAATTTTCTAGTCCTCTGAAAAGTTCTTTATAACACTAATATTTACACCATGCTTTAATTGCAGTTTAATGCAGTAAAGTAACGTGCTGCAGTTTCCCGTACGTCACTTGCCTTTACTAGACTAGAGCCGACGCGCCTAAGTACCTGTCCTCCACCGATGAGTTAGCTCAGAGCCAGTATTACCGTTGACTCTGCAGCGACTCTCATCTGGTCTCAGGGTTCGAGTCCCTACAATGGCGGATTTTCGACAGTGTCTACATAGATAGGTGGAAATCAGCCGATGTCTACAGGAGAATTCTAGCCGCCTTGGTTTCTCCTATATTCCTTGGTATATCGGAGCGGTCAAATATCGGAGCAGTCTGCTAATAAATAGACCTCAAGCTGCGCGCGATCTTTCCTTTCCCTTTGTTGCCCTATCCTCTGCCCTTACTCATACACACATTTAAATGCACTACACTTCTATCTAGCACATTAAGTACTTTCTTATTATTTCTCTGCATATTTTGTGAATATTAAAACTGATGTATATTTTCTATAAATAGTATATTGATCTTAGATCCTGATAGCACGCAGTTGTCTTTGGTGCTTTTTGTTATACTACATATTTTAACCTTGCCGAACATTACTTGGATTTTCGAAGCGAGTACACGTGCGTCGTGTAACGATGGTGAAATGAATTATAAACGCCACATGATACGGCGCAAAGGATACGGAAGATATCTCCACTCATCAATTGATATCTGACACAGGGGGAGGAAAATATTCAAGAGCAGACTCTCAGTCCCCGTCTACAATTTTGACGCAACGCGTCTTCATGCCTTTTAAGGGGCGTAGAGCGCTTTGGGGTGGAGAGTAATCCTCCATTAACGTGCGCGCTTGGGGAGTAATCCTTCAGTAACTTTCTGTCATGTCACGTCACGTCACGTCGCAGTCAGTTGTCAAGAGTACCGCCATGTCGCATCTCCACGTAGGCGCCTCCTGCTACGCGCTTGTGCGTCACTACCTAGAGGTCAGAAATGGGAAGGAATAAGGGTAGGGGCAGGGTTTAGGACACTTCACAGGGGTTGGGATAACCCTTGTGAAGCAGCCAAACTCGTTTTGTTGGATCAAATTTCACATGAGATTCGACGGGAATCGAACCCGGACCTCAGTGGTGAAAGGCTAGCGACTTCGCTGTGTGCCACCAGCGAGCTATTTTGTCAACTTTAACCCTACATCGTGCATATTTGGCTATTTGATAATGTACGTTTTCATGCATATTTTAGGAATTGATAGTGCATGAAAATCCTGCCTCTACTAACGACCATAGCAGTTGACTTTTCCGAAAATTCCAACAATCAAGCCTCCCCTCCCTCCTCTCGTCACCCCTCCCCCCTGGCCCATTCCAGCCAGACTGGACCCAAGAAGTTCATGTATATTTACCTTAATTTTCATGTAATAAATGTTTTACTACTGGCAACAGGCATGACTGCTATTTGAATTTTAAGAATATTTAATAGAATTAGATAAAATCGCCAAGGTAAGTAGAATGTAAGGAAATTTGTCTGATTGATTGACGACCGTCACATAGATTGAAGCCTTGGAGAGACACGCAGAGTGTGGAGAGCAGGCCCATGCCGTGGCACGCGAGCGGGGAGGGCGCTGCGAGGCTTGCCAGCAGGGGCGGCGGGGCGGGGGCAGCGCGTCCTTATCTGCCGCTCCGATGCTTATCGTCCGTTCTCCTGGTGCAGCAATCCCCGCCTCGCTGATTAATGGGCGATGCACGCGGGCATTGTCCGCCAACGCCCCTCATTCCCTCTCTTGCAAAGTCCGCAATGCGAGTAATGCCTAATGCGCTGCCGTGCTCGGGAAAACCCTTTTCGGAAGCGTGTCCTGCCTCATTTGTTTTTGGGCGTTGCACAAGCAACGACACCATTGTGTGTCCTACAATACAAACCTGCTGGGCAAGCTGAAAGCGCCGTCCTGACATGTATTTATCAAATTGGCGAAAACATTTCCGCCTGTCAAACTCTGTATTGCTTGGCAGAGAAAAGAAAAAAATGGTTTGGTTATAAGTAATGAACGATTTTAATACCATCCTGCTGCTATTTTGATAACCTGTGAGACTGAAACATGTGTTTTATCTTGATTCTTTTATATCGGAGCACTCAGATTTTTTATGAAAAAATAATTACTTACATTTAAACAACAATAAAAAGTTATTATTATATAATAATTTTTATTTAAAAATTAATTATAAAAGTATTTTTCAAGAAAAACAATTTTTTATGCGATGAGAGCGAATTTTGTAAAAAAAAGAGACGTTAATTGCTTTAGTTCCCATTTATAAACCTATTCAGCACTTCCTGAATTATACATACTTCTCAGACAATTTCCTTAATGATGCTGTTTCCTTATCTATGACCTACGACCCATCGAGACATTTACGTTTTTCCTGAACATATATTTAAAAGATCTAATTGCATCAACCATCAGAACTGAGTTTTACCAAACGGATAAAACAAAATTAGCTTCATTGTTTGGTATCCAACTAAATCTCAAAGTAAACGGAAATACATTAATATCGCTGACTCGTTAAAGGATTTATTTCAAAAACGGTTTTTCTTCAATATATATTTTTCACAATATTGTACTCTTATCATCTACGCAATGTGGGTGCTGACGTTTTAATACCTCACCTTAGTGCGTACTTGTTATTGTAGAACAAAAGTTTGTTTTTTTCGCATAAAACATGGCTTTCCAAGAAACATACTGAATTCATTCACTCTGGAAATATAAGACTTTGGTACTGTACATGTGTAACTATCAGTGGTTTACGTAACACTAAATACAAAAATCGCTGAGCTGGTAAATGTGATGACACTACGAAACTCTAAACTTCATGTTATGTTTTCAAGTATTATGTAATTAATTGTTTTCTGTCACTAAACAAGTTTTTACAGTGTTTAGTACAGCAAAAGAATTTTTTAAACATACAAGGTTCCAATACATCACATAGATCTTTGTTTCTAATACAGGTGCTGGACAATATTTGTAATACGGCGTAGAAGAGTGAAGCAAACCCGTGTTTAACAGCAAGTCCTTGATACATCAGTTTTGCGAATTGGTGCGTCTTCCAAGTTAGGCGTTGTCTGATAATGCCGGACAGCCCGTCCAGCGCGCCCGAATTGGTCCAACAGCGCGCCCGAATTGGACAACTCCAGCGCGCCCGAATTGGTCGGAATAATATGTGTTTGGCGCTCTTGGATCTTCAGAATGCGTTCGGATCGGCCCCACATGCGGCGCTAGACGCTGCGATCGCGGCGGCCGGAGTCGGACCGGTCTTCCGAAACATAGTTGCCGATATTTACAAGGAAACGACGACTGAAATCTTAACTGAAGAGGGGCTAACTGCACCTATCCCTATCCAATGTGGCATCCGACAAGGGTGCCCTCTCAGTGGACTTCTCTTCAACATTCTAATTGACCCCGTCCTCCGCGCAGTCGAAGCGACTCCCGGTCCGCCCTGTGTTGGCCTACGCGGACGATTTGGCACTCCTCGCCACAACCCCAGGGGACCTGCAGCAGCTGCTCGACGGCACCCGCGATCTCCTTACGGACCTGGGCCTCCGCCTTAAGCCGGCCAAATGCCGCACCCTCTGTATAATACGTCGACAGGTACAGGAGTTGACGTTTCACGTGGGAGATGCCTTAATCCCCGCCATGGTGGCCGGGGAGAGCGCACGATATCTAGGACGTCCCATTGGATTCAGTTTGGTGGAAAACTGGACCGGGCTTCAGGTGCAGGTCCGCATCTTAGACAACATAGCCTCTTCACGCCTGGATGACCACCAGAAGCTTGATGCACTGTGCAAGTTTGTGCAACCCGCCACGGTGTTTCCTCTTCGCATGGGCCGCTACACCAAAAGTATGCTCGGTCCGTGTGATCTTGCTGTTCGTGCAAGAGCCCGGCAGTTTCTGTCCCTCCCCGTCGGCGCCTCGACGGCTTTCCTGTACGCCGCCAGGGACGAGGGAGGTGTCGGACTGCTGAAAGCGACAACGGAAGCAGACATCTGGGCAGTGGACAGCGCATATAAGCTACTGACCAGTCGCGACTTGGTGGTACGGGAGCGTGTAATGGCTGACCTGGTTGAGGAGGCCTCACACTGCCAACGAGTGTGCGCCGGCACAGGTGATATTTACCGCTACTTAAATGGAGTCACAAACTCACGCACTGCCCCGCATCCCTCGTTCTTCACACGGGCCCGGCAAGCGACAAGACGCCTACAATTGCGGTGGCGCCCGCCTGAAACAGATGAAGATCTCGGCCTCCCCGTCATTGAGCTTCCGAGAGAGGCGCCCGTACACGCGCCACGTCGCCGGAGGCGGCGGAATAATGTTGATGTAGCAGAGAAGGATGGTGATGAAGTTGCAGATCTAGGAGCTGATTGGGAAGGGTTTGGAGGAATGGAGTTCGATGGCGCTGAGGAAGAAGACGCCCTCGCCCAGCCCCTAGATGAGGCTCAGATCGACCTAACACTTGAGAACCTTTTACGGCCGAGAGCAGAGATACAATACACTGTGTCAAGTTCTCAACAACAGCGCATTAACCTCCTCGACGAAACGCTCCGCCAACGGCCCCTGCCCCTTCTGGCCAGCAGTACCGACCCGGAGCAGTCAACGCCTGTACTCGCACAGAGAGACACCCCTCCCCTACTCCGCCTGCCTCCCGCCGTGATCAATGGCACCCCTGTCCCGCCACAACGTGCAGCAATCTCGCAATCCCCAGCGAGCACCTGGCACGCACTATCCACAATGCACGGCGGCACAGGAAATCCGCCAAGAGCAGCGAGCGAGCCGAGCGGCCACGAGCGGCAACCTTCCCCGCCATTTGCAGCCGGCGGCATCGCCCCGGCGCAGTCGTGGGTTCCATCGAGCACATCACCCGACACTAGGGACGCCCCTCACGCCAGCTGCGTGGATGCAGCACGAGCCGCGGGTAGCGGCAACCGGCTGCCCCTCGCTCTCCCCCAGAGTGTCACGAGTACTCGCAGCCGAGCACGTGACCACCTGCAACGGAGCGCCAGAGAGCAAGATCACCAAGGTCTTCCGAGTAGTGCTACATTGGAAGATAACAGTGACGTGGAGGCGCTTGCCACGTTCCTCGGCGCTACCGCCCCACC
Source organism: Teleogryllus occipitalis (assembly GCA_011170035.1). Lineage (NCBI taxonomy): Eukaryota > Metazoa > Arthropoda > Insecta > Orthoptera > Gryllidae > Teleogryllus > Teleogryllus occipitalis. The sequence continues at coordinate 92,584 of BLKR01004139.1, forward strand.
CCTCCCCTGCCCACGCGCTGAGGTAGCTCAACTCGTGGAAGAGCAACACGTCGTGGAAGCCACAGGCAGCCGCATTAACGCCCGCAGCCGTCACCTGCTCGTCCGAAATCTACGCCGCCTATTCCAGGAAGCATACGCTAAGTTGTGGCGGGAGTTGCCGCAGCAAGGTATCTTCGCGGCAGTACTTAAAGGAGTTGGTAAAGAATCAACATTCTTCTTGCGGTCGGGAGTGAATATGAGGCCGTCGATTTACAAATTCATTCATTCGACACGCCTCAATTCTTCCCGGCTGCTTAATCATCAACCCCAGCGGCCCAGGGATCAGCGCTCCTGCCGCCGCGGCTGCAAGCATGCTGATAACATGAACTCCCCCGCCTCCGAAACGATCGCCCACGTCATCTTGGAGTGCCGCTCCCACTCTGCGATCTGGCGGCTGCGCCACAATAGAATACTGGAACACGTTAAAGCAGCCGCAGTCGCGAGTGGGTGGACGGTGCTTCTCGAAGACCAAGCCATCGGAGGGCGGAACCGTCCGGACCTGGTACTGGTTAAGGACCATCAAGCGATCGTCGTCGACGCCTCAGTCTGCGTAGCATACCCGGGGCGCCTTGGTGAACGCTATGATGAAAAGGCGGCGAAATACGAACATATTCGCCCCTTCTTAGCAGCCAGGAACTTCCGGGACGTCAGCTTCCTTCCCATCGTGGTAGGAGCTCTGGGCGAGTGGTGTGAGTCAAGTGCAGCGCTGCTCCGTAAATTTACCCCTGGCGAAAAGATGCGCGTGCTACGTGAGCGCATTGTCGCCGAGGCTATAGCAGGGAGCGCTGCCTGCTATTTTCGCCACACTGCCCAAGATGACCTCATCCCAGTCGAGTACAGGCGAGCCTAAACAAAGACAATACCCCTGTGATTGATGAGAGAGGAGGGTTTGTGGATGACTCGTGCAGTCGCGGTTTAAATGATGTTTATAAGCGTATGTTTTTGTGTTATATGTGTATGTACTGCTTACTGTAAATAATGTAAATAATGTTCGTTGTTAAATTAAGTGAGGATGTAAGACAAAGTAGATTTAGATTAGTTTGTAAGTATCTAGTTTATAAGCTAGGCCATACGTTAGCTATGTAAACAGAATTTAAGAATAAATATTAAAAAAATGTGCTCAATTTATTTGCCTTATGATTCACATTATCTGCATTTGTTTATCACACTCAATCTCATTATTATTATTATTATTATTATTATTATTATTATTAAAACATTGAATAATTTCTTGGAAACATAGAATACAATTTGCATATCAGAAAAATAAACGTATCATTGATTTATGGAAAACTTAGTAGACATATCTATGAAAAATTGCACAAGGGATTATATGTGATTACATTAAATATTGACTTGTCAAAAGCATATGATGTGAGAAACCATGGAAAATGTTAGATGCACTGGAAAGTTAAGGAGTTAGAAGTAATATTTTACCCATCTAGATAGTTTTCGAATAACTAAAATATTACTTCGCTCGGATTGTTGTTTCAAAATATTTTCGAAGGGTTGGAAGGCTTTATCAATTACTTGAAGGGTTGGAAGGTTATCTTGATCGTTTGTAGTGCCGTAGTAAGAATAGTTTCTTGAATTCCATGCTGATTGATAGTTTTGAAAATGAGTTACGTTTCTATGAATTTGCTCATGTTTTTTGCTGATGGTGAATTAGAACGGGAAAATTTCTTATTTTGAATGGAGTGAATGGGAAGAGGGAGGGAAGTCTGAATCACTTGGGACTATTTGCTTCTCTTCAGGAATTGAATCGGTATACTTTCTCTGTTGATTTCTACTTTTCATATATTTCTTTTATTCTGTACATCCTTTGTAGTTGGTTGGATGATTTTCAGAACATAAAGCGCAGATTGCTGGTATGTTTCTATCCTTCTTACAGTCTTCTGTGAAGTGCTCTTCACAGCATTTCATGTAGTTTTGGATTTCTCTCTAGTGTGTTCTTGTGTCCATACTCTTGACATCTATGGCACTGAACGGCTGTTTTCTTTTTGTAGTGAGGTTCAAATTTTATAATGGCATTTACAAATTTCTCTATTTTGTAAATGTCTTTTTTATTTGGGATCAGTTCTAGGTCTACAAAGAAAAGCGAGAGTGGACACTTAGTTAGCCTGTGCCTTACATTGTGCAAGTCACGAACTGTAAGTCCTAGGTTTTTTAATTCTTTTACAACTTCTTCTTTAACAATTGTAGGATACAAGTATCGTAATACAACTGTAAATGCTCTATCTTGTTTAAGTTGGTAAGTATGATATGCTGCATTTCTTTCGTCGAGTATCTATTACTGAACGGTACGCTTCCACTGTTCTTGGCATTACTTTGATTTTATTGTACATTTTGTAAATAAAGTCTTCTTGTTTCACTTGTTGCTTGAGACTGTCAATCAATTTTTGCACATTTGTTATGCCAGGTATAAATATAGGTGGGATAGAAAGATTTGTTTCATCTCTTGCTCTTTTGTTGTGAGTTTTATTTTGAGTTTCATTCGTTAGAGGGACGAATTTGTTATGTAGAGGAATCACACTTTCGTTTAATGTAGGTAAGTTATTATTTGCTTGACTACCATCACTTCGTCTTCCTCGCTTGCGCACATTTGTTTGCCATCCTTCGGAACTTGCATCTCCGTCCTTATCAGTTGTTGAATTGTCTCTGTCACAACTTTGCATTTGTTGAGGCCACGATTGTTTCTACGTCTGTGTAAGGTGCCCTGAAAGCTGCTGCTCTGGCGTACTTACATTACAATTGTTGAGAGGTGGTAGTGGTTCTAATGCTGCAGTTCTGCGATGGATGTGACCAGATTTGCGACTGCCAAGGCCCTGCCATTGGAGCTGCTGTTCTGGCGTAAGCTGCGGTGTATCGGTTCACTGCATTGCGTCGCCCAGTGTTCCGTTGTAAGTTAATATAGCTGCACGGATGCTCTGGCCGAGGCCAGTGGGTTCGTTTTGTGTTGAACTGATTGTCAAATATTTATATTGCACTTCAAACGTTTAGAATAACACTTCACTGAATAGCAAACCTTGCATCCACACAAAAACTTAAAGGTCACCCGATATGCTCGTTGTTATCGCAGCGCACTTATTGCAATGAGCGACTCTCGGCGGAGGTCTTGTCCCGACGGGAGCTGAACTTTAACTGTCTAGTTTCTGATGTGGTTAATTTTAAAGGCATACCAGAGATAATTTAAGAAAAATAATTGTTTTACTTTGTTTTTTGGATCTCATTTTTTTGAAGTTGGGTACCCTTTACTTTGATAAAAGGTAAATTCGCTGCAAGTCCTTATGCTATGATGAAAAATAACAAAAGAAGCTACAGTGTTCTATGGGGCGACAGAGACGAAAGGAAGGAACCATCTCCAAGAAATTGTCAGGGTGTTCTGTGAGTGAATTCGAAAGATAAAGCAGAAGACACAAGAATATTCGAGAAGGGCATTATCAGAGAGCTTAAAAACTAAACCCAACTATGATGGAAAAAGAGCTCTCACGTCTTTTGATGTTCTTCACCGAAATTAAAACAAAAATACTATTGGCACAGACTACACGACTGTGTACAGTGAAGAGTGATGACTTTGCCTTGTCAGGATTGGATTCTGTTTTACCTGTGCCAGTATTTTCTTTATCAGCGGTTCGGTGAAATTTTCAAGTCAGCGAGTTCATATTGAAAATGCGGGGAAATAATAATTTCTCTAGAGTGATTAGTAATTTCAACAAGTTAACTTATATCTTGGACAAGTTGAAGCGTTTGCGAGAAAACTAGGAGGACTATTGTGACATACCAATATGTGACTGAATATGATACAATATTATAAATATATGTGAATATGCTAGCATAGCAACGGTAAGCGAGGCGTCGTCAATATCGACATCTTCATGCAGTGACAATCGCGGAGACGGCTAGTTCATTTTGTATAGAATTCAGGGATTGGCCGAAAAATCAGTGACAGTCGTGAAGACGGCTAGTTCGTTTTGCAAGAAATTTAGGGATTGGCTAGGTACGAAAGTACATCAAGTGTTATCTGCAAATAAACAATCGAAAGATGGACCGAGTTTTGCAGGGATGAAAGAATACGATAGACATTCATTGTGACTGATGCCGTGGTCTTGAACGGATCGTGCTCCAATTAATGTTAGGAGTTTTTTGGGGACTTGTAAGCATCTACTAGGGAATAGATATTGATAAAACATAGAATTTGAATACTAAGTGTGACAGTAAAACTTAAAATATTTCAAGTGAACGAGTTAGAAGGACATTGAGGGCTTAGGTGAAGTTATCAGTAATTGGACTGGAATGCTAGCAGCAGATAGTTTATTGATCTGATGAACGGAGATTGAAGTGTGCTTCCGAGAAAAGAAGAGAGAAGATGGTATCTGGACCTGAGGACGGCGACGTCGGAGAAGAATGAAGATGGTCGAAAAGCGCACGAAGACGAATACGACATTATAAGGTTGGAACCGGTCATGACCAAGGTTTTTTTTCATATTGGGTAAAATTATAAAATACCAAAATTATTAATAAATTTCCATGTTTTGTGAAATGAATACATGATTCTCATTGAGCCAATTCTAGTAACGAAGTAGCAAGAAAGAAATATATTTGCTTTTCAGGTTCCTCGACCACTCTGTATAGATGGCAGATCGGATAATCATCTATTAGCATACAATAGTGATTATTTCTATGAAACCCATCGACCCAGATAGCCGGAAACTAATTTATTATAATTAGAGTTGAAGGTTAACGTTTATGATAGTATTAGCGTAATCTTTTCCAGGCGCCCATTTATACAAATTCGGAACGGATTACGTTGGAATAAATCATCAAAATATTCAGTTTATTTCACTATTCTCGTAGTACATTTAGTGCTATAAATGCTGTTTTGAACAGGTTAGTAAAATATCATTGAAAATATGTGGAAACATAGTTGGTACAGCGTATGATATTTAATACAACTATTGCCTGAAGGATGTACCAAAGCTGCCCCGTCATGATAAAACTTATTAGTGGGTCCGAAAGACCGTCTTTTCAGATTTATGTAAGTTAAGTTTGTTTCTCCTCACAGGGTATTGGAAACTCTTTTTACTACTACCCAAGTATGATAATACTTCAAGTTAACAACATTTCTATCTGTATTGTGCTGCAAAACATACATATCTCATTAAAACATGACAGATGATAAATACAACAATTAAAAAAACATAATGAAACCCTCGTTCTTATTGTGTTCTGTTTTCTTCTAAGTCCATCCCTTTGCAGGCATGGCCATTATCATTCTTCAATCCTAATCCATAAATTCTTAAATTACTACAAAACTTGAGCGTACTATAATAGATAATTTAATATGTCCCCTGTTAACTGTTTCATCACTTTCCTTTAGAGTAGCCTCTGCCTTCTTGAACGTCGTCCAGTATCCATTCCAAGTTCCATTTCTGCTAAATCTGGTTCAGACCAATGGTATATGCTTCCTCCACACACGCGATTATAATTCTATATCCATTTATAGCATTTCCCTACTAATTTCTCGTTTGTAAGCATTACGAACTCGTCAACGTCTCTGCAGCCGAATACTACCGCGTCAGAACGTCATCTGCGTCCGCCCCTCACCGCGTCAAAAGATCTTCGTTTCTCTTACGCGCTCTTCTTCTGTCTTCTTCCCCGCGCGAGACATTACCAAAACACATTTCTCTTTCGCCCTATTGTGCAGGCCATTACCTTTCTCGCACATATTCTAATTTCTGATTGGTCACTGGCACTCTAGCACTGTATTTGTTTATTCTTTGGTTATTGGTTCGTAATAATTTTCCTAATTTACTTTCTCACTCACTGAAATTGCTCACATGTCCTTTCAATGTTTTCATTTACCAATATAATTCTCCATTTTTCCCGCTATCAATTATGTTGCCACTCCCTTCTATTCTTATTATTTACTATTCGGTCCTTTGCTTATCTCCTGTCAATGATTATTGCTGTCGTCGTGTTTATATATTTATTCGAATTTATCGTTTCTATTAACACGCCCTAGTGATAACTTATCGCACAGTATTTGCAATTTTAAAAAATTACAAAAAACAAATTTTCTCAAAAACCGCTCCTAGTTTCTTCTTTCAACTTTTGGCACAGATAGTGCTAAATGCACTCTTTACGATGAGAGAAACGCCATATTGCTGTATTCTTTGGTTCAAAACTAGAAAAATGTTCTCCCACGTCGTTAATATTTACATTAGGGGAATTTCTTCACATCATAGTATTTATGAATGCATGTAATTTAAATTATGTCGTATAAAATTTCTAGAAAACTCGACTGTTTTCTGTGAAAATGAGTTCAAATTTTCAGAAACGCTCAAATACCATTTTCTCAACAATGGCGCTAAACGTCTTCTTCGAACTTTTCCAACGGATTGTGCTAATTGCATTGTTTAATATGACATACAGTTGATTTTCCTGTAATCTTTTGTTTCTTCAAATAGAACTCGAATTTTTTTTAATATCTCTCACTCCGTTAATATGCACATTTCCATCTATTTGTATAATTATTGCATTTGTAAGTAGATGTACTTCAAATGAAGTTTTTCGAAAACTCAATAGATTCCTGTGAAAAAGAGTTTCAAATTTCGCATTTACACTAACGCTTAAACGTCATTTTCTTAAAAACGGCTCTAAGTTTTTCAATGAAAATTACCATTTAGGACAAGATTTTTCTCTTTTTTAATTTTCTTAATGCAATATTTTGGTTCTCCCATTAGGAAACAGAAAAATTGAGAAAATGTAAAAAAAATAGTATTACGATAATAAAGTAATATTTCTGTTCTACTATTAGAAATACGAAAAGTCGAGGAAATTTTAAAAAAATGTACTTTGGGCGGCGACAGATGGCAGCTGACATGATGATGTAGCAAGACCGTAAAGCCACTCCACACCAAGTAAATTAGAAAACTTTTCTACGGGAAAGTCTGTGCCATTCTGTAGCACCACCAGTTTGTGTCTACAACATACAACTTACTGTGGTAGAGTTACGTCGTATAGGAGGGATTATTCTCGAAACATTAAGTGGGTGGGTATAATTATAACAAGAGGTAGATTTAATGTGAAGAAATAATTTTTCTTTGATTTTTCAGAATAATAAGAAAAATGATGGTATTTGCCACGGATCATCGTATATAGGAGTATTGAAGGGATTATGTTACCTAACCGTTACAAATATTATGAAAAAGTATGTGCTGTTGTAGACTCAGTAGTTTATTTAATGTCAATCAAACATTTTCAATCGTGAACGTGTGTAGTAATAATAACAACAATAATAGTAATAATAATAACAATAATAGTAATAATAATAGTAATAATAATAAACCGGAATAAATAATGATATAAAAACTGATAATTTGCATCGTAGGTGTGAACACCTGGAGTATATTTGAATTTATTTGAATTGAATTAATTAAATGAAAATTATGGTATTGCATTTTCATTTTACATCACGCTTTACAGAATAATATACTTGGTTAATTTTCCTTTTATTATGCCTAATGACTCAAATGTCGTTAAATATCCATTCCAAAATATTGCCATTGAACATAAATGAATCACCCTTGTAGAATATAATTAAATGATGGTGAATCTGAAGCAAATTACTTTAAAATGTAACGGAATAAACATTTCGTGAGACTAATCACTCTTCGTCAGCATTACATTTACATCTCGTTTATAGTTTGCACGTCGATAATAGATTTCCTGCATCTGCTTAATAGCAAGGAATAATAGCTTAACGCTGTTAGTTTTTCTAGTGCCAACATGTATTTTAGCGACAACATAAGCACAGCTATTCGAACTGTTAACTTAATGGATGGCTAACATTTGCTTTAATGCCCTCGTGGACAATTGACAACCAATTATCTATCAATTAATGAGTAAAAAATGAGCTACCCGCCGTGATGAACTAGGACGTAATTTGATTGAATAGCTTCGCATGGATCTTCCAACAGTGGCGTCAGCAGCTGTAAATTCCCCCGCCGATCGGTCGGGTGTCAGAGTGTCACTCGTAGCAAATTATTCACTTATAAAAAGTCTACAGTGCAAACATTTTGATTACCTTTGAAACGCGAACCTCATTCACTACAAAACCTAATAAAAGTCGGTACATTTTATACATTTTATTAATCCTTTTTCTGCCTGTTATACCCTTCAATGTTTTCAATAATGCATAATACTAGCTGACTGTGATGTCGCCGACGCTTTAAACTTTCTTCGGTTGTTTGACTCCTCTTTTTTTCTTTCTTCGGTTTAGAGTTCTCTTTGTTCAGTTTAGATGTTTTGTCAGCGTTGCGAACCAACAACTTAAATTTTGCAATTATTTGGTGATATGCCCGATTTCTACCTTTGGCTTTCCTGAACCTAGGTAATGTAATTGTTTCATAAAACTGACTTTGTCAAGAATTATTTCGAAATGTTTTTCTTTCAATTTGGCATAGTATATATATTTAAAATCAATTTGAAAACCACACGGCCGTTGTCTACAAACACGCCCGGATCTGTTGCACCTCCGGGTCACTTAGCTTATCTTGATTTGTTAAAAAAAATCATCGTCTTCTCAATATTCTTTGAAGACATAACGCTGATCCCTGCAACCCAGACGCAGAAACCGGCTCGATGACACCTCTACACAGTAATGCATACGCTTTAGGTAGCAATATATGCTCTAGCAGGCGCGGCTCGTCATTAAAGGCTGTAAGGCGGAGCCTCACCTACAAAAATCGCCGCTCAAAAGAATGTAAAAAATATTTATACCTCTATTTATTTATTAATAATGGCTTTCTGAGTTATATTATGTAATAATCATATCAAAATTTTTATATGACAGTGCTAGAACGCTCGCATTTGAAACTGTTGACAGGGAAGAGAAAAGCGTTAGGCTTCCACTTCATTCTGCCGTAAGCCCGTGTAAAACGAGGAGGGCGTGACGTCATGCATTCACTGCACAGGCTTATGGGCGGACGAAGGCTGCGGCCTGGTAGCCTTCAAGGGTCGGGACGTGGGCGCGGCCGAAGCCTGGGTCTGAAGGGGGTAGGGTCTGAAGAACGGCGTGCTCACCAGATAGCAATACTGTGCAGCTCAGTGAGAAGCACTGAGCATTAACTAGTTGTTCAAATAAGCGGTAGGAGCGCTACTCCCTTATCGGAATGTGTATAGAAATACATTAATTAAAAACCAAGTCCAAATGAAAAACGTAGACAAAACTCTGTCAAAGGACACGTTCCCCTGCTGTCCCCATAAATGAAAATCTAGTACTACCCCCGAATTAACTTCATGAACTGGCGGGAAAAACGACACGCCCTGCTTTCTGAAGCGCCGTTAGGTACGCACCACAGAGTAGTTTGTGTATGGTACGAAAGTTTAGTGGTTGTACACCTCTCAAAGTTGTCTTGTTAGCGGTGAAGGTGAATTGTGCGTAAGTCATAGTGTGATATTGAATAGCTGCGTTTGCTTCATTTGTGATGTTGGGTAGTTTTGTGGTTTTTATTGGTGTTGGTGTATTTGTTGTAAAGATGAATTCAATGAACAATATACGTGGTAACAATTTGGATCTTCATTCGAGGATACAGATGAAAACCCTTGCACAACGTTGCTTTTCTACTCTCAAAAGGGTGAAGACCTTCATTCGAAACACAATGAAAGAAGATCGACTGTGTGGGTTGGCAATGTGTTCCATTGAAAAGGAGTTATTGTCATCACCGAACTTCAATGAACTCGTTATAGACTACTTTGCAGAACAGAAAGAGAGGAGAGCTGACTTCATTTACAAACAAATAAACTAAGGTAAGTCAAATATTATAAGTATGTAACGTTAACATAGTTGTGCTGCGGTGCACCCCACCCCCAGCAATTAAACAGTTGCAGCCTACCCCATTTAGAAAATCACGAGCCGCGACTGTGCTCTAGGTATTAAAATAAAGTTAAAATGTTCGTAAAAATCAATGGAACTCAATTTTTCTACGGGTAAAGTATTAGAAATAATGCTAATATAATCCAAGCCCAACCAATTTAAACGAAGAGCATGTGGTGCATACCGGCGTTTATTTCGCTAGCCAGGTTATTTCTTCCTTCAGTCTACTTCCTTTCGTAAGAATAGAAATAGCTTTCAAACACCTCTCAAATTATACTCATGAAGCACAGGAAATTCGAAGCCGGCGACTTGGACGCCAAATTACAAAAAAAAATCCTCATACTTTCGAAAAATTTAAAATGACCTTATTTGAAGATCTGTTATTGATGAACAAATTTCATTAAGAAAAAATGTTTATCTTCAGTTGTAGGAAGACGCCAAGAAAAAATTGAATTTTTGCTATTTTCAAAAATCAGGTATTTCAACACGCATGATATCTGCCCCGTTCTATTCGCTATCCAAGATCAAAATTTTTATAAAATTGTTTTTGCCGTTTTTGAGAAAAAATGGTTTAAACAAAATTAAAAATTGCCTCTATTTCACACAAAATTACGAGAAACGATCTCAATTTTTTCAAAAAATTGTAGCTAACCTTATTTCAAACTATCTTTAAGGACAGATTTCATTAAGGGGGAAAATCTCCTTAACAGTAGTTCTAGGAAGACCCCGAAAAAAATTGAATTTTTGCAGTTTTCGAAATATCATGATTTTCAATGAACATGAGACCTGCACCAATCTCTTTAACGTCTTTGAAAATTTTGAAAATGTGCCAGAGGTTTCATGTAAAGTTATCCCCAAAATTAAAATATCAATTTCAATTTCAAGGAGCTGCGACGTTTGCCAGATTCATTGGCAAATATTAATTTTGGAGCAAATCAGCTGAGGGTTTAGCCTCTAGCGTTGTTCACTCACAAACGGGCGGACAGGCGTTTTGGCGTCAATCGACTTTTCTCGGCATCAAGGACCCACCAAACATGGATCGTGGCTACACCATGTTAGAGGATTGTCTAAATTTAGTAACTGTAGGAATAAAGATAAATGAAGGTGTTGACTACTCAGTAAAGAACGCTTCTAATTTTCCTATGCCCAATAACTCCATCTCTGGTTCCCTTGGAGACTTTAAAAAGCTTAGATTATCAACATTACGACTATAGGATTTGAAATGGAAATCAAAATATTCAAAATTACGCGAAGTTAGGAATTCAATACTAGATCTTTTTCTTTTTCTCTTCAATTTCAAAAGAGAACATCAAATTATTTTATCAACACTTATTTATTTAAAAAGACAAATCCAGATCCGTGTCCAAGTTTTGATGAAATTATTTCTACATCCCATTTATTAGTCGGATGTCCTTTCACAAATGATCTCGGGAAAGAATTAAAATTTGATACTGATATCCATTCTTCATTAAATTATTCTTCGCAGTGTTATAAAATGTCTGTGTGTTGCCAAATTCGAAAAATATATATAGTATTTTCATTTCTTGTAAAAAAACATTCACATGCTAGTTATATAAAATCTATTAATATTTATTATATAATATTAATTATCTATTTGTAATATTAATTATCTATTTGTGAATGTTTTAAATTGTTGAAAGACAATGTCATGAAATCTTGTTATTTAATCAAACGTGTATATTTTCATATAATGTAAAATTGTAAAACAGTTTTTGATCGCTTATGACCAGAGTAGTTGCAGAGCGATTGCGTTGCAGCATGAGAAAAGATTCGAATGGACATTGCAGGGAAAGAACTCAAAATGGGAAGCAAAGAAAACGCGCAGTTTTAAAAAAAATGTACTGAAACAATGTTGCAAGTGCAATGTAGAACTCCATGTAGAATATATGGCTGAATGGCACAAATAAAGTCTTTATTATAATGTTATTGTTCAATAATTAAAATAATATTTTAAGGTATGTTCTATTTTTGTTCACGGCACCCGCCACGATCCCCAATTGGGAATCGACTAAACAAATCAAAATTTTAGACAAGAGTCAAGCTCATAAAATAAATAAGATAAAGATACAAGTTATTTTTAGTGTAAATGACAATATTTAAGTCGAAATAACGAAAATAAAGATCTGATAGGTAATTGGTTAATAGTTTGACTTGACTTCAGTTAACTTGCAAATGACAAATAATTACTATTTAATAATAATATATCCAACATTGAATTGTTCATCTGAACAAGTTATGGTGATAATCGTTTATGCAATTCGTTTATAACGCTAAGATTTATTGCACGAGTACATGTTATGAAAACGAGTGATGTTAAGAGCGAATTTTTAAATTTGTGTGAATGCAATAAAGCAACATTGTAAACGAAGGGAAGCTAGTACGCTGCCCATGAGCCATTCCAGAGGCTCAATAAATATAAATAACTCAATTATATTGTTTTCACGGTTACTAATCTCCCATAAAAGGTTCATCAATTTTTGTTTTTCGAAGAGGTTCGAAAGGAAGGTTCAGAAACGTCGCTCAAGGATATAATTCTTAGAACATTTTACAAGAACTTTTGACATCTCGTACCTCCCAAAATCTTTAAATTCATTTACATTTTATTAGCTATTCCTTCTCATTTTGCACAGAAGCTGATATAACTAGCCGAAAGAGCGTTCAGTTCAAAGAACATTATTATCAATATCGTCGAGGGTAAGAACCTTCGTAAAAGAGATTCACTTTCCTGAATTTACTTCACTGCTATAACTCGTGAGCAGCTGGATGCGCCCATTGTTTGTCTTGCTTTCCTCTTTCCTCGTTTTTGCTCCCAATACCCACCCCATTTCTTTCTGCTTTCTAAGTTTTTCTCTCCATTTATCTAATTCCTCCCTCGTATTTTCTCATTTCGATAATTTATCTTTTGGAAATGTTGTTCCATACATTCCTTTCCTGTACAAATTCTTTTTCTACTTCTAGGTATTTCTATTTCAACCATCTGAAAAAAACATTAAATTTATTCCGACATCACTTCTTAATATATCGAAGAAATCTTTCTTCTTCTCTCCAGAATTTCTACCTTATCGGAGTTCAGCAAAATTGCTCAAATATATTATGTTCATGATAATTGTTCACTGTTTTATGTATCGTAAGTTTTATTCCTCCGAGTACTAAGCTGCTTGTTTTAAAGTCGAACACTGTTGCAAAAATAATTGCGAAGTTTGTTTAACATGATCAGTGGTCATACATAAACTTGCTATTCATTAATTCTCATACATTTCTGATAGTTCACAGTCCAAGCGATTGATCGATTAGTGATTACGGGCGCTTCATCCAGGGATGTGGCGGTGTTCCTCCTCCGTTAGTGCTTGAGATCCGGCGCCGACCTACGTAGAAACCACGATCGTAGAAACCACGATCGTAGAAACCACGATCGTAGAAACTACGATCAATAGAAGTCGCGATGACAACTAGTATGGATCGCAACAGCCGGTCGCTCAAATTCTCCCCCACACAGTGACTTGGTTCGACCTAGCTACTCGTGGAAACGAAAATTCGCCACCGTCCGGACTCGAGACCAAGAACCTTCCAGAGCGCTGCAGAGGCGATGGCAAGGCTGAGTGAACTCATCCGCTTGTTCTATTTTTAATTTTTCGCCCTTACTTCGTGAGAAGACAAAGTATTGTAATCGTGCCCAGGAAAATATCAAATGTTCGACACAAAAACTCATGTTGTCGGGTCCTGTCAACGAAAAATGGATAAATCCTCTTCTTACGTAAATTACTTCCCCTAGCTCTGGTGTAGTCAGAATATATGTTTTCTGAGACTTTCATGCAGCAAAATCAATTGACGGCAAAACGTCTCTCCGTTTGGGGTCAATGCTATCGCCTAAACCATTCAGCCGATTTTCCCCAAAATTAATTTTCGTCAATGGATAAGAGGAATGGTGAAATTACGTTAAAATCTCTGACTTTCCGAAAATTCCAAAAGTTCAATTCTTTTTTTTTGGGGGGGGGGCGGTTGATTCCTAAAACTGTAACATTAACGAGAGATTTTTTTCCTGAATGAAATCTGCTCTTTAAATACAGATCTTAAAGTAAGATCGTGCACAATTATTCGAAAATATGAGTAGTTTTCGCAAAATTTTGCGTGAAAAAGAGGCGATTTTTAAACAATAATTTTCTCAAAAAAAGCGAATATTTTCGTTAAATTTTCTCCTCGTATGTTTCGAAGGACTGTACACTTTATGGTGGAGGTCTCATTTCCGACAAACTTTCTGTATTTTTGAAAATTGCAAAAAGTTAACATTTCAAAACTACAAAATTGAAGATAGGAATTTTGGCATTGAACATGATCTGCTATGGAAAATCAGGTCATGTAAATTTTTTTTAAAATGAGTGGTTTTCACATAATTTCTGCTCGAAATTTTTAGTTTATAAAACTAAAATTTTATCAAAAACCGCCCCAATTTTAATAGACAAATAAACAAAGGACACTTTACACAAGGGAAACAAGGCAGATTGCCGCAGGTCACTTTTTCACTGAACTCTCTGAATTTTCGAAAATTGCGTGTTCCAAATATTGGGGGAGAGAATTAGGTTTTAAGCGTCATTGGTCCCATTGAGAACGACAGATCCACTGCGTGGTATAGCGATAAATCGAACGGCGAGCTAATTTGATTGACCTGTGTTCAAGTCTCGGCGCGGCCAAAAAATGTTGCTGATTGAAAACACGTTTGCTCTTCAATTAGAAGTAAAATATTGTGGAGCGTTACAAATAATGCCAGAAAGAATGTGCTTTTGAGCATTACTAGTTTAAATTTAAAATCTGGTGAACTGAGTGGTCATTTCAAATTATTAATCCTGGACTTCATAGGATTAAGTAAACATACTTTTTTACTATTTAGAATAGTAAAATGTAATATATGGTGTTAATGATAACATAATTTGTTTATTTATTGGGAGTGTGAAGTATAATTAAAAAGTATATGTGTAAGCGATCATATGTGTCAATCAATATCTTTAACTATTTTACAGAAAAAAATAATTAGATCCGTAATTACTGTATATTTCATTACTTTATTACCTAATTAAGGTGTATTGCCCATGTTTAAAGATAGAAGAAAAGATCAAAAGTGGTTGTCTAAAATATGTCTTCTTCATCTACCCCAGTCCACACTTGCGCGGAGATTCCACAGAGCTCCAGCGTGCACTCAATTAGCGACAATCTCCCTTTTCGCCCTGCCACACCCGTCCAGCGCCCGCCCTCACATTTCCTCGAGTTCCTTCTCCTCTCGCTTGCGGTCTATCTGGCTCCGCCCTCACCTCCCCCATGGGGCGAAGTGTTTTCCTTCTGTTATCGCAATATTATTGGAGAACCGCCCTCTGCAGTTTGCTTGCGAGACTAAATACGAGTCGACCGCGCCACTTGTATTGATTGGCGTCCGCCGCGACGTCTGCCTCCGCCTCCGCCCTTGCGAACCTCCGAACGCGCGCAATTTCCTAATTGGAGAAGTTGCTCGAAATATTAGCGCAGTCTCCGCGAACGGCGCAGATCCAGAGGAGGTGCCGCCATCCGTCGCGACAGCGGAGCGGGCGCCGATACGGCGGCGCGAAAAATCCGTGTCACCAGAGGCTCGCGTAATTGTCCGTCCCTCTCTTTAACGGTGTGCTCGGCTCGATCCTGATGTTTGGAGTTACTGGTGTTTTCCTCTTTTCTCATATGTGGTTCTTTCTCTCGTTCTGTAACACTAGAATGTTTCTCAAACATTCATGTGGTTTTCAATTCCCAATAACTTTCCTCTGAATTATTCCCATCTTTTGCATTTCTACACTTTAACATCTTTGTGACAACATCGTGTAAACATTTATTCTTAATTATTATTCAGCGCATTTCATCATTTTGTATCTTCTAATATTACAGTAGATATTTTGTGATCCCTCTTTCTGGTTTAATCCAGGAAAAAAATCACTTAAAATCATGCATGCGTTGTAAAACCACAGACGATGCACGGGCGATGTTCATAGGTACGACATGATGTAGCGACAATAAAACATCAGCGCCCAGTCATCAGACTATACTTTGACGTAAATAGAGATATCAGAGCTCGTTACGACTTAATTTTTTGGTATTAAAGCTGTCAATTGGATAACCGCGTCACAGCTGAATATCTGTCGCTCTATTTGAATCGGAGTATAGATGAGTAGTCTGGACAATAGTCTCGACACCGATTGTATAATCTATTGGGTTTCAGCAATAAAGCGCACCAGCACGAAGTTCAAGATATTCAAAGTAATTAATAGGAAAACTATTATAAGTGATAAATAATATTGATGACTGTCAGATAAAAGTATGAATTTGTATTATTGGAGTGTAGGCTTAGTAAAAAGTTTAGTTATTAAATAGATTATTATTAAACAAAACACAATTTTAAAAATCAATCCTGAACGAAAAATATGTAGCCTCTTTCCCTGTGCGGTAGTCATAAACAGGCAGACTGTGACAAGCACCAACATGAGCGGACATAGAGGGTCGCTAGGTCAGTGAATAAAGAAATCTGACACAGCAGTGTGGCTCAAAGTTGGGTGGTTAACAGTGATGATGCGCGACGCAATTTTAGGCGATTGCAGTGAAATAGTTAAATTGTTCGAATCAAGCCACTTAAAGTAGAGATTTCAAACTTTAATCTTATCTAAATGAAAATTATTTTGGATAAGAATTTACGAAGCTATAGTCATTTGAAAAGTGTCTATTTCTATGGTTATAATGCAAATATGGCCACATACGGATTAATATAACACTGAGTAAAATAGTAAAGTTTGATGATCATAAAATTTTTGCAAGATAACACTTCAGCCAAAAATCCATTAATAAAAATACCATAGAAAAATACCCAATTAAATTATTTTTATTCGTTATTTTCTCAAAGTAACGAAAAAAGACCGACAAAATGGGGTGTTTATGAGGTTTGTGGCTCCCTTAACTCATTTTAAAATCTGGTTTATTGGTACCGATGTTGTTCTTGCAACGAAAAATAACTTTTATAATAAGCCATCGATATTTTCAAAAACATTAATTGTGTTCTCAGAGAATAGTTGTTATATTCTTTCAGAATTTATAAACCTTCATTAGTCGTGATTTCATTAGTCTTTCAGAATAAATACTAAACGATAAGAGACAATATTTTTTAATATTATGACTTTCTGTAGCGGGCATACTCTTTTTTTGGAACTTTTCTACAGCTCTTCTTTTTGTGCAATGTAATTGAATGTGTTCCCCTGAAAGAAGTAAAGCTTGAGAGATAAAAAAGAATAACTGGAACTACAAAAAGCAAATTTCTAAACTCTAATGCCTGGAGAAACAAAACTCAGACTCCGCAACATAGCAAAATCAGCTTTATTGTTTGGAAGCGCAATGTGTATTTTAATACAAAGGAATAAATCTAGAAGCAGCACAGTTGAGATACGTGAGATCACTCTTAGGAGTATCAAGAAGAAAATATTATGGAATAAAGGCATCAAAAAAGCTTTAAATTTAAAAACGTGTTTCATAAAATAGAAAAACAACAAACAAAAGGGCAAAGTCATATCAAAATAATGAAACTTGACAGATTTACGATAGAGATATTGAAATAAAGATAAAGAGAAATCAGAGAACCGTGCAGAACAAAAAAGATCAGAGCCATCAAGGCATTGGCTAAAGTAATACTACAAACAGGACCGGCCACCAGACCATACCTTTAAATGTTTATGATGCTGATGATGAAGTGAATAGGAGTATAACTTAATGTGAACTCAGGGAGGGAGTACATAGCAATAGGAAACCAGTGATGTTCAGAGATTTGAGTGTAGTACATATCATCACGAACGTAGCTAGAAATAAACAGAAGTAATAGTTCTAATTGTTACAACGCAAAACCTCAACGACATGGAACAATTCATATTATATTTCGAAAATCATAACCACTCCTAATCACTTTAGGAACTGAAAGTAAGTTTCATGTGCCAGACGTCCATCCAGCATTTACCTGTGTAATTTGACATTCTTTTAGGACTTCACTCAGACAACTGACACTATCACCAGGTACAACAATAAACTATTACTTTTAATTCACTCATTATACACTACAGTTAATTTCTGAAACTGAATATCCCCTTGCCAAGGCGTATCTAAAACTAAGCTTTATTCCCGTGAGTGTAGATCGGTGCTGTTCAAGTGGGCGACCGACTTGGCGAGCTTTGGCCCAGCGCTTATCTGAGAGTGATCGGTGTGATCCTCTTCTTCATGAGTTGAAAGAGGAGGGGGCGTTCAGATAGCATCGGCTCTAGTCTAGTGAAATGTAAATGGCCAGCGAGACGGGCCACCCCGTCACCGCGGAAAGCCTGGCGCTAACTCTTGGACAGATTGATTAATTGTTAGTGATTCCGGGTGCATCAATAGTCCCGTAAAGGTAGTGTACGTCTTTTTCTCGGGAGATGGTGGATGGCAGTCTTCTCCCGCTGGATGGTGATATCCGGTGCCGATCTACCGTCGGCTAACGGGGTTTTCCCCTACCAGGTATCTCCCACTAGCAGGGGATTGCCCCAGGTGGGATAAGCTCTAAGCTCCCAACTGGTCACCAGGCATGAGTTGTAGTGTAGTGCATGTTAGTGTAAAGGGTGAGGATAGGACAAGGAAGAGGAAGGAAAGATCGCGCGCGGTCCGTGGCCCATTTGTTAGGGTGCTATTCCGGCATTCGCTTGGTGTTGATCGGAAGAACCACCGCGTAAAACTACCAATCAGAGCAGCCGGCCGCTAGAATTCTCCCCCAGACAGCAGCTGAGGTAGACAGGCTATCTAACTAGTGTCGAAAATCGTGCCACCGTCGGGACGCGAACCAAGACCTCCAGGTCAGAGGCACTGCAGTGACGCCCTGAGTCATCTCTCCTTGTCCCTAGCTCTCGGATTTGAGAAGACGTAGCGAAGACGATTTTCTGGGTGGCTCGCTGGGTTTTCTTCCGATGGCCTTCCCGTTGGAAGCACTGTGCGGCGCCGCGCCGCTCCAGGGCGCGCGTGGGGGCGTGGGCGCGGGTCGAATGTCGCGAGGGGCGGGAGGGGGATCGGCGCCCGCGGAATGGCAACGAGAGGGCTGTTAAGCCCGCTGTACATGCGGCAGCGCGCCGGCCACGTCGCGTATTACAGCGCGGCGCCCAAGCGGGGCATCTGCATGCGCGCAGGGGAGCACAAGCGCCTCGCCCCCACCCCCCACCCCTCACATCCCACCCCTTATGCGCCACGCGGAAGCAGGCTTTGGCAGAAAAAAAAATTCAAGGAAATTCATAAATTGATGTTTCCGGCCTCTTCAACTGATTAGGTAATTAGTCCTGTTAGTGTATTGAATAATGAGGTGGTGGTGTTATTGCCCCGCTGCCTGGTGACACCCAACGCTGACTTACATGTCGGCTTGCAGGGACTTCTCGATTCAGGTAAGCCCCCCCCCCCCCAGCCAGGGACCGAATACCGAAATAATAGCGGTAAAGGTATTTATACCGGTATAGAAATACATTTACCTCTATTATCATTTATTCAAAATACCTTTAAAAATACCGGTATAAGACGTCAATACCGGTATTTTTAGAGGTATTTTACCTTTATCCGACGTCTATACCGGTAAATTACCTCTATTATACCGGTATTCTCTCATCAAAATACCGGTATTTTCATAGGAAAATACCGGTATTTCAGTAGAATCATACAGGTATTTGGGGGAAATTCATTGTGATTTTTTTCCGCTGAGATGGCTCAGAGGAAACAACTATTTACACGGCAGAGTTTCTGACCGGGAGGTCCTAGGGTTCGAGTCCCGAGGGTGACGGATTTTCGACACATATTCTAGCTAGGTCGAGTTCTGCCGTTGACTGGGAAGTCGAGTTCTGTCGTCAGACGGAGGGACGAGCCAACGGTCTTTCGCAGACATCAACACGAGCTCGTTCGCTGACCTTGGACCTCACGTCCGGGCGCAGAGCTTGGCGACACGTCATAGTGTTGAAAATTTATCGAATTTCTCCGTATAAATCTTGTCCTTTCTAGTAGCGATAAAAAATGGAGAAACGTGTCTTCTTATCCATAAATGAGTCTTCCCACGCATACCAAACTTCCTTTTTGCACGACTGTGTTTATTACTAAATACGATTATTTGCTTAAATTTGATCGTATCACTAACATTCCCGAAAATAATTTTTTCACTTGGCCCAGTTTCGTTATTCTGCACCATAAGTAATAATTATAATTATATATATTATATATAATTATTAATTATAACTAAAACAATATTAAAATTGACATTGAATGCTAATAGACATTAACTATTCTTATTTAAATTAAATGTTAATTTTAATTAAAAAGTAAAAATGTTAATATTGATAAACTCTTTTTTATTACTTAATAATGTTAGTATATATTTCTTATTATTAAGGAAGAAACACTCTTCTCGAAGTGGGCTCCTCCAGATGCATTTTACAATGTAAACTACCCGCGTAGAAGGGAACCCTTGCCCACATGCGATGTTAATAGCTAAAAATAATAGTAATAATAATAATAGTAATGTAATATAATAATAATATAATAATAATAACATAATAATTTACTTTTATTACAAATTTTCTCAATATTTGCAGTTAATGTCAAAATATATTAAACCCTTCATATTAACCAGGTAAATAACATTTTATTTTAGCCCTATTTATTAATGTATAATTAAGATTTAATTGTGAAATGAAGTAAAAGGAAATCATTTTTTAACAATAACAAAACTGGGCCAGAAAGCCTGAGCGTTCGTGATTATTTCAAGGTGTCAACGCTTCCTCAGTTCGCCGAAGGAGGGGTCGGGGAGGGAAGAAACGGTCCTACGCCTACGGCCGGCGCATACGTTGACAGCCTCTCCATGTGCGAAATACAAAGATAGGCTTAGGTCATCTCTCAGGTCAGATGGGAGATAGCTCGATGAAGGACACTACGAAAAGGTTCTCTTCAATGGAATCAATAATTATTATTTCATATTTCAACTTTTCCGAAGTTTAAATTAAGGGAGGTTTTCAATACATACAACGTATGCAAAACGTAAACGCCCGAAAACAAAATATTTACAATAATAAGAATAGAATTTAATACAGTTGTTATATATATATATATATTGTGACGCAACGCTTTATCAAACGGACGGCGGCGGCGTGGGTAGGGGCCGTCCGCGGTTGGTCATCGAGATGCAATAATAATAATAATAATAATAATAATAATAATAATAATAATAATAATAATAATAATAATATTGATAATTTAAATTTCCTTAATAGGAAATCGAGGACTAAAGGAGGGTTCTGGCCTGCGTTGTTCCACACCTTTCCCACGAAAGAGAAAAGAAAGTGCAATGTTACGAAAAACAAACAATGACATTTAATGAAAACTGTAGTACACAGACATCTGCAAGTTTCTAAACAAACACAAAAGCAACAGCACAGAAATAATGTCACAACAGTGTACAATTGTCTGGCTGCCTGTACCCAAATACAAGAACAAAAAAAAACAAGCAAATCAACAAAGAAGTACTGTTTCTAGAACTATTCTGAGAATTATAACCATCTAACATCCTTTTAAAAACTGGAAAATCAAATTATTAACTTTGAACAAATGATTAAGTCCCTTGGAATTAATATTATCATTCCAATTAATTTATACAACATTTATGTTCCTTCACTCCAAAACAATTCAGATTTATACCTTCCTCATCACAATTCCCTCATTTCAATAATAAATTCACATCCAATCACGATCAACACACAGCAATAGAACATTGATTTCCAATGTAAACTCTAGAATAAACATTCCACACTATGATCAACACACATTAATAGAAATTTAATTTACAATGTAAACTTTAGAATAAACATTCCGCTTATTTTTGAATAATAATTTCACATCCCATTTTGATCAACACAGCAATAGAAATTTAATTTACAATATAAACTTTAGAATAAACATCCTACACCATTTCTCCAGAAATTGTATAAAAAATATTCATGACTGACAAAGTTTTCTTATACCTTTTGATAAATACTCAAGAAAGTAGGGTGTATCATTACCCAAAGTTTTAATGATAATACTAGTTCATTACCATACAAGTAATCATTGCAACATTTTCTTTCTCTTTATCCTGCATGGTCACATAGCATTCCTGCTACATGCTAATTCTACCTGCCATGAAATCACACCATATTAATTATGATCAGAAGGAAATCATGAATAAACATTGTAATGAAACGTTACAGACAGCAGTAAAAATAACTAACTGTCCTCCCACTGAGCTAATATTTTTCAGAATCTGTGGTATTAGACAATCTCCACTAAGATACTACATTACCACAGAAATTGCAAAGTCTCACTCCCAAATTGACCAAAATTAACAACTTAACACTTTCCTTACAGTAAGAGAACTGCAATACAAGTTGCAAATAAACAGTACATAATTGGCAGCACT
Organism: Teleogryllus occipitalis; assembly: GCA_011170035.1. Classification (NCBI taxonomy): domain Eukaryota; kingdom Metazoa; phylum Arthropoda; class Insecta; order Orthoptera; family Gryllidae; genus Teleogryllus; species Teleogryllus occipitalis. The sequence continues at coordinate 115,011 of BLKR01004139.1, forward strand.
ACAAGTTAACAAAAGTGAAAGTTCACCTTTCTTTAAATTCTTCTCCCATGAATAAATAATCAGTTCACAATCCACACATGTACTTTGGTGATTGAACATTGATGCTTTACTATGCACAATTTCATTTACCAGTCTTTCAAGTCTTCAACTCAGAATGATGCAATAGAACATCGTGCATTTCAAAGGATATTACACATCTCTCACAAAATATACTCACAGAAAGTCACTCGCCACTTGAAAATGTCAGAGCCGACCTCTCTAATGCTCCCCACAATTCTAAATTTTGATATCGCATACCAGCTTGAGGAGAGATTGATTCTCTAACCTCACACGTTTACGTTTCCGTCCCTTTTATCCTAACGTGCCTCTAACACTACGTCACATCATCTCGTGAAACAAATACTCCACAACCCACTTAATTACATTTTTCCATTTACCTCCTGTTTTGTGGTAGAGAGCTACATACCACTCATCACCAGCACAGTCCTGCTTCACACACCCGTCTCTCGGCACTTCAACATCCTCTCTCCATCAAGCTCCCACATCAAAAAAAAAAAGCTTGGGTTCTCGGAGCGCTTCCAGATTTCGTCAGTCCCACTACATCAGCGAACTCTATCGCTAGCCTCGAGGCTTTGCCACGCCGGCTCGGAGCGCGCATTTTAAATTACCCCGCTGCACACGTCCCTCGCGTTCACGAAGCGCGGTGGTCCGTGTATGCGACGGGGCGTTACAATATATATACAAAATAATAATTTAAACAATAAATAACAATTATGAAATGATATTTGATTAATAAACATTTTGTGAGATATTATTAACTAAAGTAACCTATTTTTTCAACATGTATGGATGGTAAGCTATATTTCTTCATTGAAAATACCGGTATAATACCGGTATAATACCGGTATAACCTTTATGGACGTCCATACCGGTATAGACGTCCTATAGAGGTATTTTACCGGTATAAAAGAATAAAGGTATTTGAAAAAGGTATGGAAAAATACTGGTATTATACCGGTATTTTTTACCGGTATTCAATACCTTTTCGGTCCCTGCCCACAGCAAGGTACCGCCCCACACTGGACGAACTCTACGCTTCCGACTTGTCTCCCGACATATGTGGTAGTGCAGTGTATGTGAGAGTAAGTGTCCCAAAGTAAGGGGTGAGGATAGAACAAGGAAGAGGAAGGAAATACCGCGCGCAGAACTCGCCCCGTTAGGGTGCTACTCCGACATGCTTGTATTGACTCACCTCAAAACTACCAAACAGAGCCACCTGTCGCTAGAATTCTTCTCCTGAAAGCGACTGAATTCCACCTACCTATGTGGCTCATGTAGAAAACCCGCCACCGTTGGGGTTCAAATCCTAGTACCTCCCGATGAATCACTACAGAGACAGCGACAGAGATGCTTCTGAAGTACACATAGTTGCGTAGTAAAGCGACGGCATTGTAATGCTGCTGTGGAAAATGGTAATTTTTCGTCAGAACAACTCGTATTTCGTGAGATCCCCTGATATCTGAATCCCCTGAAGTGTATTAATCTTGGACCTTAAGAATGGTAAATTGTTTCATTTAATACAAGTACATCTTTAAGATAGAATCTAGTTTTGTTTATTATTGATACTCAAAAATTGGTTTGTCGACAAACATTGGCCTGTTTGACTGATCATCCATCTACCAATCCGTCTATCTGCCCTTCTGTTGTGCCTAAACCGTTTAAACAATTTTCTACAAAACTGATCGAATTCGAGGGCCTGCGATATTGATATTTGAGGGTAGTATGTAACATGAAACCTCAAGAACATTTTCAATTTTTTCTCAAAATTGGTCCAAATGTTTGGATTATTTTTTCTAGGATAAAACAGTGGACGCTTTAAAAATTCGTACAGGTCTTATTTTTGTTGAACTCTGAAGTTTGCAAAATTGCAAAAGTGCAATAATATTCGGCCTCTTCCTACAAATACAATAATGAATACAGAGAGTTTTCCTCTATGAAATTGTTCTTTAAAATCTTATTCAATCTTTAAATAACGTCATGTACAAGTTTTTGGAAATATGAATAGATTTTGTGTAATTTTGCATTAAAAAATAGGTACTTTTAAACGATTATTTTCTCAAAAACTGCTTCAAATTGTTTCTTCAATTTTTTCTCATACAGAGCATGGTAAACTTACAAATATGACGCTTGTCTTTATTTTGGTGAACCCTGTCCTTTCGAAAATTAAAAAAGATTAGCATTACAAAATTGATGACAGATGGTTTTCCTTAATGAAATTTCTTCTAAACTAGTAGCGATACAACAGCATACATTTTCTCGCATAATTAGTGACCCTTCGCATTACTTAAAGTACATCATATAGACAATCAAGAATACACACAGTAAATGAACATCAAGAACTAAAGGCTATTCGATATATCGCTTTATAAATGCACACGAAACTACAATGTCCTCACGTAATGTCCATCGTAACGTATGCATACTATATACCATCGTGTGTGTGTCTCTCTCTCTCTCTCTCTCTCTCTCTCTCTCTCTCTCTCTATATATATATATATATATATATATATATATATATATATATATATATATATCAATATATATATATATATATTAATACTGTACTTACCTCATTTCCCTAAGTTAGGGATGCAAATTGGTCGAGCAAGTACTGACAACACATTAAAATTTTGAAAGCAAGATATGCTATTGTCAGAAATGATTACAGGACAAGGGATCATTTTAGGGGGGAGCGCCTTAGTCAGGAAGATGTTGGCATTGGATTTTGCTACTTTCCTCATGCAATTCATTAATCGCCAATTTACCCCTTTATAATCATTCATTTATTCATAGAAAAACAAAGACGCTGAAAATATTATTGTAACAAATACATAAATCTTCATTACTGAATTGCACTGTATTAACATAAATTAACATCTTTTCTTATCAATGTTATTGGAACATATTGAACCATCTGGGAGCTCCCACACTCAAATACATAATGATATATCAATATTCTAATACCCATTAATTCTACATTCAGTGTTGTTTTATTAGCTAACATTACACGGTTATAATCTATTCTTCCTGCTTTGCATCTTCGCAAATGTTCATCATTATATTATATTCCTCATAGTACCCTCTAATCCGTATTACTGTAATAGTTCAACCCGATTTCCACGAATGTTACAAATTCCGCTACTTATCTGACGATTCCCGTGTTCCTGACGCAGAAATACAGCCGTCTCCGCCCGTGTC